>VNJQ01005880.1:0-34631 GCA_008042515.1 Drosophila truncata | reverse complement strand
GGGGGGGGGGGGGGTAGAAGTGGGAGTGGGACAGGGACACAGACACAGACCAAGTGCAGTTCACACAAAACGTGCAAATAATAACACCATCTACGCTAATGATCAACGCCATGCTGCTGTGCCTCTCCTCTAACCAACATAAAACAGCTCACGCACACACACACAAATACCAAGAAGTGGGGGCGAGAGCACTGGGGGAGGTGCAAAGAGTGAAAGAGAGTGTCGAGGGGGAAGGAGACCCCAACCAGTGACCACTTGCAAACAGACAATAAAACGCGTTAACTGCTGTTTTGCCTGCCGCAATTGTTGTTGCTCGGTCTATGTGCTGTCTCTGTCTCCATCTCCCTCTCAAAGCCTCCCCCCGGCCACTTTTGGAGCACGCAGAGCCACTAACTAATTGGCTAAAGCAACAACAAAAACAACAGCAACTTTGAACCTGGGTCGTCTCTCTTTCCCGCTCTCGCATTTGAAGATGATATCGTTGTCTTGCAACTCACGCACTCACCATTACACTTGCACAAAACACACAGATACTCCATGGCCCCCATCGTTTCGCCATCTCGCTCACGCGAATGGTGTTGGCCCCAACAAAAAAATAGCAAAAAAAAAAACACTTGTGCTTTGGTTGTTGTTCGCTCACTCAAATTAGCTGAAAACTGTCAAAGAAATGCAAGTGCGAAAGAGAAAGATTGTTGGGGAAATGAAGGTGGGAAGGGGTCAGAGCAAAGCTCATTTTTAAGTATTTCGTGCATTTGTATCTTTTATCTCGAAAACAATGAGATTTACCTTTTATGACTGCTTTTTACGTTATTTTTCTACAGGTTTTCAGTGTTTGAGTTGAGATTTCAGTGTAGTTTTTGCAATATTTATATTAAAAATAAGCATTTCTGTCATTAAATATTTATTCACATTTAAGAAAATATTTAATATATATATAGAAATTCTTTTCTTATGAAGTTTCAATTATATATTTTTTAACTAGGCAAGGTAATACATTTAATTGGAAATATACATGTCAAATTGTTTTTTAAAAATCCCCAAAACATATAATTAATTTAACGCTGGCTAATTCCAGGGGTTTATTCCGATTACTGGATTCCGAAATACCGAATTCAAATCCGAGTCCCGGCGATCGCGCAAAAAAGCACACTTCGTCGTGACAAACAAAACGCTCACGTTTATCGCCGACAAAAGATCTCCATTTTTACGCTAAATTTCATTTGAGTTTGCGCTTTTTTTGTCGCTGGA
The DNA here is from genome assembly GCA_008042515.1 of Drosophila truncata. Classification (NCBI taxonomy): domain Eukaryota; kingdom Metazoa; phylum Arthropoda; class Insecta; order Diptera; family Drosophilidae; genus Drosophila; species Drosophila truncata. The sequence continues at coordinate 33,383 of VNJQ01005880.1, read as the reverse complement.
ACCTACGTCTACCCCTCACAAAACCCCGTCCCTATATTCCCCTCTTTTTGCTCTGGATCGATCGTCTATATATATATATATATATTCAAGAGTGTGTTTGTTTTTGCCTTTTGTTTGGAAAGTTTTTCATTTTGGGCTCGTTAAAAAATTTGAAATTCAAAAAAAGTGTTTTTTTTTATTGAAAAGATAGACAAAAGGGTGACGGAGGTTGAGGGTGGAAAAAAGGGGCTTTGTTTATCTTTGCATATTCATAAAGCTGCGATCTGTTTACCTTTTTGCGTTGTCGTTTGACTTTTAGCTGCTTTATTATTATAGTTGCAGCTAGTTTTTTTTTCTTTTGGCCAAAATCGTCAGGTTTTTATCAGTGAGACTTCATTTGCGGGATTTCCTAGAGGGGTTACAGGTAAGGCTGCCCCGAAAAGGTGGAAAACCAGACAGACAGCGGCTTGCGGTTGCGAAAAACGTCAGGAAAGTGATATTTGTTTATTGTTAACGAATTGAAATGGATGCGGAAAAAGTGGTAGAAGGGTATATACGATTTTGGGGACAAGAAAATTCGAAAAAAAATAAATATTAAAATTTGTAAACCTTCATAATATTTATTATATGAATTCCACCTTAGCCCTAAGGGCTAATTTGCTAGCAAACAAAAAATATAGAAGTTAACTACATGTAATTAAGTCCTTAAGTTTATATCCAGTTCCATTCTAATTATTATTTTATTATTAAACATTTTCTTATTTTATTCTGAGCCTCAAAAAGTCATTGAACTTCCCAAAACCCACCCATCCCTGATCATTAAAATCTCTCCTTTAAATCTATTAAATATTTTCCCACCAACGAAACCCGGTGTACCCAAGGCAGAATATTAATTTGCCATAAATAAGTCACCACAGGCTTTGGGATCCCCAAAAATCAGTCAAATTGTCGGCGGCCTAACCCAAAGATCTTCATCATTGTAACCCCAACTGGACCCGCTATCCACTCCACTATAACAACAAAAATAAGCGCGAAGTTTGGCACAAATAAAATAAAATAATCCAAAATAAAGACTTGGGTTTTCGGTATTATTTTTGTATTTTTTTGGATAGGGAGAGGGTCATGCCAGGCAGTTACCCTCCCGTTTTGTTGCTGTCCATGTTTTTGGCAATTTTTTATTTCATTTTCCTATTTTTTATTGCCCCGATCTTTGTTATCGAGAAGCCAAGACGAAGGCACACAAAAGGCCCTAAATGCGCGTCTATTTTGTTACAATTTAAGACGCTTATTAGAAATCGTTTGCAAATTGTTTAGCAAGAAAGCAGGCAGGCACGAATGCGATCCGTTGGTTCGCTCGTTTTGGGAGCAGCGATCAACGAGCTCTTGGCTTTGGCTTTGGATTTGGGTTTGGGTTTTGGCCTGGCTTTTGGGTCTGGATCTGGGTCCCTGGCTGCCTGGTAACCCGAGACTGGAGCAAACGGCTGTGGAGGCAGTGTGGAGCCACGAAATGCGTGCATATTAATGTTTGTATACTTACGTTGGCCTGATCCATCGGAATTGGGATCTCTCTAAAGGCACTTGGAAAAATATTAAAATGAACAATAAAATATTGTTAAAAACTAAGTCTTTTAGCATAGGAAGTTTGGGTATTTTTATGTATAAAATTACATTTTTTAAAGCTTAGTATTGTCTTAGAAAAGGGTTTTATATTCTGTGTAATTTAAATATATTTTTAAGGAGAGAAGTGATTTTATATAATAGTATTCCCCTTTTTATTTTAGTTATTAAATAAATTCATTTTTAATCAGAAAATTTTAAATTAAAATACATACATATACAAATATACATACAAATACATAAAAAAATAAGAAAAGTTATACGATTTTTTAAAGACTTAAAGACTTACTACATTTTATTCCAAAGAAGCTCTCTTCTTTCCTGCCACCTTTTATGATATCTTTTGTTTTTAAAGCATACATATTTACTTAATTAAATATATAACATATTTTTTATATAAACTTTATTTTTTACAAGTGTGCACACGTGAAACTTGACGTAGACTTGTTGCTGCCGTTGCCTGGTTGTTAGGTTTTCTGCTGTTTTCCCTGAGTCTGTTGCCTGTTGGCTGCTCTCTAAGCTGCCTGATGATCTAATTTGGCAACAATTGTCGTGGTCGTCGATCGGTGATGCCGATGATCGCGAATCGGCTGGATCCCCGGCACACACATGTGCGAGGAGGGCTTTTTCCAAGACCTGGGAGCAGACTATGTGCTCTCCGCCAGGCGATCGATTGATCTCGATAATGAGTTTTGCTTCGTTTCGATTCGATTCGTTTGGCTTTAGAGAGGACGCACCCATAATTTTGTATGCTCTGTCACCCGAACGTTATGATTTCCACCGATCTTGTGTATGAGTATTTATCCACGCGGGGCTTTTCCGCTTGACTGGAGGAGGCATCGATCACACTTGGTGATCTGTGGACTCTATTTTCACTGCTCTCTCATTAAGATCATGTCTAATAAGACGTTTTTTTTGTAGTTGTTGGTTGGGGCGCGGGCTTACTGGGGCTTGAAGCCTGGCCTCTTGATTTAGTGACTGCCATTTTGTACGTGCCTGTACGTGAGCAGAAATTTAAATATAATTTATGATCAGCATAGCGTATAAAAAGCCCCTTATGTTTGCTTTGGCTGGGCAGGCAGGCAGGCCATTAAATGTAGCGATTGGCCGATTGACTCTGGCTCTTGGGTTGGAGGTTCTCCATTTCCCCCACAACGACTGGCTTCGCTTCGATTTGTTTATTTATTTGAAAAGAGGAGCATGACCTAAAAAAAGAGCAGAATGCGGGGAGTATGTAAAGAATATTCACGACTTTTTTGGATGCCATTGAATGTACTTAAAAATGGGTTAAGGGAATCGGTAATTTATATGGGAATATTAACAAAATATTACATTTATGATAATAAAATAATTATTTAAATATAATTAATAATTTTAAATATAATTATTATAAATTGTATGGGATAATAAAAATTGTTTAGATTTATCAAGGAATATTTAAGTAATTTATATTGAAATTAATTTAAAGCAAATTTCTACAACTGAAGAATGTTATTTAAATTGCTGTTTAGCTACTTCTTTTTACTCTCAAAACATTTCTCATTTATTTTAAATATTCCGATAACTTTTTTATTTATATTAAGAATTTACAACATATGTTTATTTTAATTTTTTTTAAAGGCTTTTAAGCATGTTTAATCCTATAAAATGTATTTAATTAGATTTTAAACTAGTTTTCGGGGTAAATAAATTAAAATATATATGTCGAAAAACCAAAAGATTTAAGTATTCACATTAAATGTATAATCTTTTAATTATTATACTCCAAATCCCATCTGAAATATAAAAATCTTTATACAATTTCCCCCCCAATTAATTAAATAAAATATTGTAATAATTCTGGTTTGTAAATAAAATGTATTTTTCTTCATTCGCTTCTTGCAATAAATTACTTAAAATTACAAAACATTTTCGTATCAAAATATGTTGCTTGCTTAGCCTAAAAGTAGAACATTTTCAATGTGTACGAAAAATAGTAGTTGTAGGTGTAGGTAGTATCAAAAATATTGTACGATCTACGAGCTAGGCTAAAATACTATATCGTATAAAATAGGGAGAGATGTTCTGTATAGTAATAGTAGGTGTCTTTACATTTACAGCTTACGATTGTCTGGCGTTTCGTTTTTTGTTCAGCTTAAAGTCTACAGTTAGACATAATACATTATGTACAGGATAAATCAAAGAATACTTTACAAAGTTCGGCTTTAGGATAGGGACACACTCCATTGGGATTGGGATTATTATCTTCAAAAATTGTGGGTTGAATGTACGAAATTAAAATATAATTTTCTTTTCTTTCTTTCTTTTTTTTTAATTTTCTCTGTTTCAAGAAAATGCTGACTAGAAAATAAAAATAAAATTCTGCTTGAAATATTGTGTGTCTGCACTGGGGCTTTGTTCATCGTATTTTGGAAACTTGGAGCTGCCTAAGAGAGCTAGGAACTAATTTTTGGTGGAACATGGCTGGGATCTCTCTGCTGGTAAAGATTCTCCCTCTTAGGGCTCGGCATAGCCGGCATAGGACATCTCGCTGCTGGAGGATCCACCGCCGCTGGCATTGCCCCCAGGGCAGCCGCCCTCAGAGTGCTTGGTGAGCAGCGACATCCGCGAGAAGGTCTTGGAGCAGCTCGTGCAGGAGTACTTCTTGATGTCCGAGTGCGTCTGCAGATGAGCACGCAGATTGGAGCGATCGGCAAAGGCCCGATGGCAGTGCTGGCAGCTGAATGGCTTCTCGCCCGTGTGGGTGCGAATGTGTCCCTGGAGCAGCCATGGCCGGGAGAAGGCTTTGCCGCAGAGGTTGCACTTGCAGGGCAGCGTGTGGGTGCGAATGTGCATCTTCAGGGCGCCCAGAGAAACATAGGTCTTGTCGCAATCCTTGCAGCTGAAGGACTTCTTCACCTGGTTGCCCTCGGCGGCGGGGCAATGGAACTGCTGGTGCTTGGTCAGGCCGGAGAAGGTGGAGTAGCTCTTCTGGCAGTCGGGGCACTGGTAGCGCGGCGGCTGCGACTTGTCCTTGTTCTTGGAGGAGCCAGCAGCAGCAGCTGCTGACGGCGACGATGATGATGATGTTGATGCATCGCCAGTTTTGGTGGGAGTCAGCTCGCTCTGCTGGGGATTACTCTTTAGGGTCTTCTTCAGGTGCTTCAGCGAGAGATCCTCGGGCAGCGAGGAGCTGCAGCTGGACTCGGGGGTCATGGAGCGCATGGAGTAGTACGAATTCTCGGAATAGGCCGGCGAGATGGGCGCATGGTGATGATAGCCGCCCAGAGCAGGGTAGCTGGGCATTGGAGGATACGGCAAGAAGCGATGCTGATGCTGATGGTGCTGCCGAACTCCAATGGGCCGATGGATAATCTCGGACCTCATGGGCGGCGACACGGAGCTGGCTCGGCCATGCAGATAATGATGCGGCGGCGGCGACAGGGAACCCAAGGAATCGCTGGGCGAGCTGGGTGCCATGAGATCGCCGCGCAGGGGCGAGATCTGGTGGCCCGGATGGTTGATGGTCCGGTAGAATTCGGCGGTGTAGGGCGACATGTGGAAGCTCCAGGGATATTTCGGGTATGTAGGTGTGGGCATTATCACCGATCCGGGAACGGAAGCGGCGGACACGGAGGCGGCACTGGCCACGGCGGCCACTGCGGCAGCGGCTGCCAGGGCAGCGGCCTGTGTCTGATTGGCATCCGAATCGACATCGACGTCCACATCCTCGTCTTCTTCGTCTTCCTCCATCTCCTCCTCATCGGTGTGGTCCACATCGACGCCTTCGTCTTCGCAACAATCGCTCACATTGATGAGCTCCTCGGAGGGATGCATTTCCTCCTCTTCCTCGGTTATTTCCAGCTTCTTAACGCACAGATCCTGGGGCTCGGGATCCTCGAACTGGTAGTTAACTGGTCGCTTTTTCAGCGGGCACTTGCTGTAGTTTTTCTCCACCAACATGTCTTCCACGGAATGCATTTTCTCGATTTTTTTTCTTTGCTTCTCGATTTGTAAAGTTCTTAAAAAGTTTCACAGTCACTGGATATTATTAGTGTGACCACATTTCTCTGGTGTGCACACACTATCAAAATTCACAGAGTTGATTTCTTGTACGTGTTAGCGCGTTTTCCGTTTCCGTTTAAAAAGTTCCGTTGCTTGCTTGCTAGATTGTATTTCTGGCGGGATCTCGAAGAGAACTGAGCGAGTTTGTCGTTGCTGTGTGCCTTTTATACCCGTGGTGGTTGGAAACAGCGCTGCCGGGAGAATCAGAGAGCGCACAATGCTGAGCGGAGAGAGCATGTTCGTTCAGGTAGCAGCTTGTCGACCAATGGCAGGACTCGGCGCTCAAACAGGTTTCCGGAATGTTTATGTACGAATGCCTCACGTGCCGACTTCGTACACTTGCACCAATCGAACGAAGCCCGATGCCGTTATAATTGCACTGGTGTTTGCTATATATTCCGCCAGGTAACTGGCGTAGGTGTGCGTGAGCGGGAGAGCCGAGCTGGCTGCGCAATAAGGAGAAGAAGTTGGGGCAAGCCGCGAAAGAGAGAGCCCAAGATCGTGCCTGCATAATGCTTACGGCAAATTACGCCTAAATGGGAAATTCTGAATTTCGGGATAACCCAACTTTTTGGGGGGATTAACAGGCAAATGAGGGTTACTCTTACGCTATCATTATCATCAGGTGCCTCATTAGCTGACCAGATAACTGGAACGCAAAAAAAGAGGAAGGCGGCAGGTAGGCGTAATGAAGGTCAAAGGACAAAGAGCAATACAGGTAGCTCGAGGCATTAATGAACAGTTTTTTTTTTGTGCGATGCCCTCAAAGGAGTGAGGTAACTTTAGCCATTTATCCCGAAAAGTTGCAAATGCCAGAGAGAGTGAGACAGATACAACACAATGTTGAAAGAATGCTTTGCGAAGTGTTAATGGCAACATGATGTGTCTTGTTTTCCTAGAAATTGGGGTTCAGTTTTTTAATGCTGATTTTTTAATTAACTTCTGTAACCATAAAATCAATTCTGTATTCAGTTAATGATCTTATTATTATCTACAAAATCTGTACATTTCTCAAACTTCTAAGTTTGATTGAGGTCTCAAAATTAAATTTGTTTGCAAAGTATTGCTGACTAAAATATTCCGATTTATGTATTTTTACTATTCAAACTTCTTAAGATCTAATTCTGTAATATAATTTACCTCTATATTTAGTTCTTATTTACCTATGCATGTGTACTGCATTAAGATTAAGTTAAGGTTTACATATTCTACAAATTAATATATGTAAATTTCCGAATAAAAACAAATTTCCTGTGAAAAACGCCAAAAACTAATTCATTCCAACTCTTCATATTCAAAGAGCTTCAAAAAACGAGTTCTCTCTTTAACTTTTACTCTTTACCTTAGCGTTCCATTTCCATTTTGTTTCCCAGCACTCTTAAACCAAAATAGCTTCTCTCTGCGAGTGCAGAGTCCGATATTTCCAATTTAATTTAAATCTATTTATGTTTGTTGTTTTTTGGGAGGATCTAGAATACATGTACGAAGCAATTAAGGATCGTGTTGAGGTCCTCAAGTGGAAAATGCCACACGCACATGGCAGCTGTGTATGGCAACAACACGAAGCAAACACAAAACAAACACAAAGCGAAAGTGTTCTCTTCGGCGAGATAAGATAAGTTAAGAGGTGTTGCCGTTCTCCGATTGCAGGACATAAATCAAGGCGAAGCTAGAACCTGTGCCAATTTATATCCTTTTTACCAGGAATCTCTTTTACACAGAGATTATTTTTAGGAATATGGGGCTTCAGTATTTTATTTCGATATTATTTTTTTTTGATAAGAATTAGTAATGAGATAAGATTATAAATTCATAATTTATATTTTATAAAAACAAATAAACAATTAAAATACAAAAAATATATTAAGAATATAAAATAAATTAACAGTAAATGTAGTACAAATATCAAATACATTATCAAATTAATGCTGAAATATTTAAGAATAAATAAGAATAAATAAGAGTTTAATATATTAATGATTTAGTATTTATCTTAAAAATACCGAAAATATTAATATATATATTTTTTTTAATAATAATAAATAATAGTAACAACACACAGTACATGAATGTTTTACAATTGTTGCATCAAACTACTTAAAAGTGTATACAATTTGTATATTAAATTTATTTAATATTCCTTGTATTTAATATTTAACAATAAATTAATTTAGTATACATAGAAATATTTAAAATGTAAATAAATACAATTTTAAAATATTCCAATTGATTAACTAAAAACTGAAAATATTTTTTATTAATTATAGAAAAATTAGCGGTATATAATAGTATTTTTTATCTGTGCAGAAAAGCCACACACACTGCCTGGCATTTAACTTAATTAGCGTTCTTATCAATCGCCTGTCCCTGTGGCAGGGCCACTGCTGTGCGCGAGGACACAGATCCAGATGCAGATCCTCGTCTCTCTGGACCATAGTCTCAACTAAATGGAATTCCCAGGAAGCTGGGCTATCCGGGCACAAGTGCGATCCCACTGAGATTGGCAAACGAGGAACCCGAAAAAACCGCCAGCATAAATTAATAGATAAACATGTGCAATTCTAGAGACAGGTTTTTGGGTTTGGCAGACAGTGCTGGCAATATAGCTACATATTTTTATGGATTTAAGATGGCAAATAAAATATTGAATAAACATTATTGATAAATTTAGATTTTTAGGAATTTTTCAATAATAATTTAGTGTTTGAGTTAGAAAATTAAATGTATTTGGTTAAAGGCTTTTTGCTGTTCATTTTAGATTGATAATAAATTACTTTATTCATTTATTTAATATTATAAACTCAAAAAATAATTCTTAAATCATAAGAAATATTAATGACATATTTTAAAATTTATTTTTTAGTTTTTTCAACAACTTTTGCTACGTTATTTATTTTTTTATTGCTGCCTTTTTGGCCCCTCTGCTGTGTCTGGTCCACGTACTCTAATTTACATGGCCATGTCCAGGTACTTTGGCTCTGGCTAGGAAACCTTGTCTGCATCTTGGTCCCTGGCTCCGAATCTGTTATCTTATCGCACGTCGTTGGCCTGGCTCTGCCCATGACGTCTCCTCTAATTCTTTAGGCTGAAGGAGACTGTAGGATCCGTTGTCGTTGGGCTGTTAACAAAGATTTAATGATCTTGTTAACTAATTCTTTTTCCGGCTCACAGTTCTGAGTTCTAGCGGTTTTTATAGTAGGCAAGATAGGACCACCCACTGTCAATACTGCGATCCATCCGACCGCTGTGCAAGTTAATTAGTTTGCGTTTGTGACTGGTCTTAAATCAGGCTAGAACGGGTTTACTTTTGGTAGAAAATGTTCAGTTACTAAAGTGAGAGTGAACAGAAATCGGGGATTATGTAAGAAGATTGGAAAGTTGGGATATAATAAGATATATTTTTATTTAAATTACAAATATATTATACACATTTTATTCTAGAAGTTTGTGAGAGAAATGTAATTTAATACGATTTATAAGATAACAAATCTATTAAAATAATTGTTTGATTAAAGACAAGAAATTGCACTTCTTAAAAATAAATTAGATTTTAGTATATTTTGTCAGTACAAAAAAAATTAAAGCAAATATATAAAGGCACCCCTATTTTGCCTCAAACAATAAAAGAAAACATAACTTACAAATTCTAAAAATTATTTAAAAATATAAAAACCTCACCCTGACAAAAATCAATCACAGATCCTGTAAGTAGGTGACCCAAATAAGTAAACCACAGACTCAATTTTCAGGATTAAAACCAAAGTGAAACTATATGCAACCCTTCCTTGCCATAACAATTTGAAAGCGTGTAAAATGATAATTGTTAAGCGATTTTTTGGTGTGGCAACAACCCCAGATAAAAAAACAGAGAACCAAGTTTAAAAAAAGCAAAAATAAAACCTAAATATTAACCAAAAAACAAGACGCAAAAACAGGCCAAGCCGCAACAGGCTAATCCTATTTTGAAGGCAATGAAAACGAAACAAAAATAATAAAACTTTTTTACGACAAGCTCTAAAAAGCCAGAAAAAAGGGTTTCAGGGTTTCTGGACTGGTTGGCAGTTGCCGTACCTTGGCGAGCAACAAATTATTAACGACATTTTAAATGCAACGCCTCTTGCCTGGAACAAAAAATAAAAAAGAACAACAACAATAAGGAAAAAAGGGTCACAACCACAACTCGGCCGATGACTGGGCCACGATTTCTGGATGGACTTGGACATGGTTTGGTACATGGCCAGGGACTCGACTTCGACTCCGACTCCGACTCCAACTTCGACTCCTTGCGGGCTCAACACGAAGACGCGACGCCTTTTAATGAGATTTGTCTGAAGACATGAAAAACTTTTGTAATTCCCTCTTTTCTTGCAGGACACGCAGCAAAAAGCGACAAAAGTCTGCACTTGAACAAAGGGGATTGTCTTAAATTTTCTTTACTAATTTTTGTGAAGATTTTTATTTAGTGTTTTTTTTTTAAAATTACATATTTAATTAAAGCTTAACACAGGCCAAAGGAACAAAGAAGTTGTATAGGAAAAATAAGTTTGTTAATAAAACAAAAGAATTAAAAATCTATGCTTGCAAATACGTATATCTTTTTGTGTTTTAATATTTATTTAAATTTGTGTAAAATATTTTTCCAAGTGTATACATTCAAACCGAAATCACTTGCCCCAACGTGTGGCATTAACAAGTGTGTGCTGCAAGTTGTGCTTTATATTTTATGCTCTGGCTGTTAAAATTGAAAATTACTTTTGGCCCAGTCTGGCAGACGATCCTCCTTACTCTCCACTCTACTCTACTCCGCTTCGATCTCGAAAACTTTCCTGGCCTACCGCATTTGAAAGCTGAGACAATAATTGCACAGGGAAAATTACAATCGAGCGTTTTTATTATTGCCACAGAGGAAGAAGAGGAGAGACTCTGTCACGGATCTGTTGGGGATCTTCTTTCTCGAAATCCCAATTCCATGCCCAAAATCTGAACGAAAGTGCGTGTGGGTTGTTGCCCCTTGGGGTTTTTGTTTAAGTTTTAAGGTTTAGGGTCTTGGCAAATGAAAGTTTTCTCTCTTCTGGATTGAAGCTGCAGGACATTATGTTTGATTAACGAAACGCAGTTCGAGCCTCGGCTGGGAGTCTCCTCATAAACGTTGTAAATAAAGTTTACAACCTTAAATGCCACCCGGGACATGGGTAAAAACGAGAAGCAATTGAAATGTCTGAATTATGTTTGTTGAATTATTGAATTATAGGTGGTCGAAGGGGTCAGTTATGTATTATTGGGAAATGTAACTGAAACCCAGTACTTAAATACAGGATAAAAGAGAAATTCCAGCATAAATTCTCTGGAGTTTTACAGCAATCATTATGCTTTTAATGTTCGTATAAAGCTGTCTTTATTTTGTTTTGATATTATTTATTGACAAGAATTTTGATTTTTACATTAAAATACAGTATCAATAAAGAAATAAGTAGAAGAACATGTGCATTATAGCTCTAGAAGTCTATGTATCAAAGTTTGATACAAATTTAATAAACTTTCTTCTTAAAAAATATTTATTAAAATCTAAAGAATTTTATATTAATGCCTAATATGTTTTTTATTCAACTAATTTACTTCCCAACATATTTTTAATAATATAATTTATTTAAGCCTGGTGGCATGACGATACCAAATACCCATTTTGAGGCCTCGACAAGTAGCCGCACATTATGACGGCATTAACATCAAGCACATCGGTTAAGTATAATGCATGCCACGAGCATAATGATGCACTCCCCAAAAAATCAGCTCCATGATGATGATGATGACGATGATGGCGGGGAGGCTTCGAAAATTATTACATACGGAGCGGGAATTCGGCATGAACATGACGCGCGATGCCACCATAAACCGGCCGATAACCTGGCCAAAACCGTGGCCCACACCATGACCCATTCAGATGAGCAAGAGGAGGCGGTGACGGAGCTTTTGGCCAAGAAAAAAAAGTATCATATGCAAAAATTGCCAAGGAGAAGGAGGAGGAGGAGGTGGTAAAGGAGGGCGGTGGCAGCCGCTTAATGGCTGTTAGGCCGGCTCTCGTGCATGGCCCCGATCCTCCTCCTTCGACTCTCCTTATCTACTTGGCCTCAAATGAACACTCAGGGAAAAATTGGGGGACTTGTTTAATTATTATATTATTAGAATTTATATTTTTTTACTGGGCTTATAAATATTTATAGGACTTAATAAAGATTTTTAAGCCTTATTGGGCTGCAAAACTTGAAACTGCAAGTAAGTAATTTTCCCTATTTATAGTGAGTGATATATCAAATTTCTATAAACTTTAAAATATATTCTATGCAGTTTCTGCCAGTGCCAGACGCCGAAACTTTAGTGGGTCCACTGCTGTGTCTTCAACCTGCAAAATGTATAACGACAGCATTAAGCTCGTGCCACCAGCTGGAACTGTTTTCTTCTTGTTGTGCTTTATTTTTTGTACCTGGCTGTGATGTTGCAACTCCACATGGGACAACGGTACACTTGGCGGCAGGTTCAGGTGAGTTCAGGCTGGCAGGCTGGCAGGCTCGATCTGATTTGTGTCATCGATCCCAGCTACCCTTCCCTGGCCACCAGAAACACTCAAGGAATGCTCTTGCAAAGTCTGAAATATTCTGTAAAAGTAGCTCAGAAGCTTAAATACAAAATAATTTAATTATTAATATAATTATCAAGAAGGTTCTTTAAAGTTAATCCAAGAAATCCATTCGAATGATATTTTTGTTGTTGTTTATAAGTAATTCTAATTGCAAGTTTATATTTTTTTAAAAGGCATTCCTTTAGTCGTTTCCATTCCTACCAACCAATTCCTCATGTGTCCCTAATAAAATTTTAATATTGTAATTTTATCAGTTAGAGGTTTTTGTCCTCTTGCTTGATGACCGAATTTTGTATGTATTTTTTTCATTTCCAATCGTGGAGCTGGTTTCGCTTCGGAGATCAAGATCCTCTGCCATGGCCCGACCTGTTCCCCGAACATTTTAAGTAGCCAGGCTGGGCTCTTGAAATCACAGCCAGGTGCAGCTCACTCAGAGGAAGGATCTCCGATCGAGGGATCTCCTATTGCATTCGGCTGAAGCCACCGCAGACATTGTACTTCCAGATGCCGGGGTGCAATTCAAATTAGTGGCACTCGGCACTCGGGGATGCATTATCCTGCGGCACGTTGATTTATATACCGACAGGCCGGCGCACGCTTCGCTCTTTTCAATTACTCAACGCTTCCCCCGACTCCCTAAAGGAAATTTTCAGGGGATCCCCATTCCCCTAACCGAATCCCATTCAGCTCCCGTTTCGCCTGTCATGTTTCCTTTTTTCGTCCCCTCCTCGCATTCTATTTATTTATTTTTATTATTATTTATTCAAATGCAGCGTGCCTCGAGTGGCAGGCCGCACTAATGAACAAATCCTGCCGATGCCAAGGTCCTGGTTATTGAATCCTGAATGGTTTTCCGGGGAAACATCTGCGCGTGCGATGTCTGAGGATTTTGTGTGTTGCTAGTTGCTAGGATAAGAGTGCCGATGTCAGTGCGTTGGTCTCTGTCAGGAGACCAGGATAAGGCTTGACAGGAGATATGGTACACTCACTGGAGAAAATATGGTATTTAATAGATTTTTATTTGCTTTCAAATATAGAGATTTATGAAATAAAATCCAGCTCATAAAAATGTCTATATATCTCCTATATCTCCTGAAAATATATCTAAATACATCACAATTCACATTACTCACCAAAAAAACACCATTAAAACCAAGTTCAATGCCTTAAACCCAACTCTAGTTGATCAGTTAAATCGGCTAAGCAATTTTTACTCGCTTTTTATCGCATATTGAGCCTCTCCTTGGTCTTGGAACCGACATCTGTAACCCAATTACAAGACCAGAGATCTAGAGAGAGATCTCGCTTGGGGACCTCCCACGTGCCGCTATAAAATAAAACTTTATACCAGTCGCAGCGCATTCCAGCTTTAACTCTATGGACTCCAAGACTCACATTTTCACCTACAAGCCATCAAATTGATGGGCATGATTAGGGGAGAAAATGAAAGAGGAAAGTGCGACCTTTGGCGCCTCTTAAGGGGAGATTGAAGCCGCCAGAGAGGAGAAGACTGACAAGACAAGACCGATCCCCGAAATAGGCAGATGCATTGGGCTTATGGGGCGATAATTGATGAGCTTTTAGCATTCGAGCATCGGAAAACACCAACTAACGCACTCGAGAGACGGAGTCAAGAGGGCCAGGGTCTGGGCCAAAAAAAAATGATTAATCATTTGGCAGGTGCTTGGTGCGAGGCAACCATAAAAGCGAACGGGTTCAGGCCATCATCTTTGAGTCTGGGCCCAGCCCTTATAGCGCTTAACGAGAACCTATTTAACTCCGTTTGCATTTTTGGCTAAACTGTCAAGTGGTTAAAGGAGAGAATTAAGGGCCGGCGCGCCGCACAAAAGGATTCGATGGCCGGCCAAAGGATTACCGGCTCTTATTTGGAGTGCCTGTGCCACACCCACGCAAAAGGTGCGTTCCGTTACCGACATTCAAGTGTGTGTCTTGAGTGGGCGTGGTACCTTCTGACCTGGATATATGTTCATATATAGAGAGGGATCTGGGGATCTCTCTGAAGTAGGCTGGCCGCTGTTGGCATCATTATATAATTTGACGAAAGCAAATCGGAGCGATCAAAGCATCAAAACGGTTTACGGGTGAAATCAAAGGTAAAGGAACAGTGGGTAAAATCATTAGAAAATTGTTTAAGAGAAAATATAGGAAATATACAAGGAAAACATATAATATTAAAAACTGTATTTAAATATGAATATAAATGAATATAAATATACGTAAATTATTAAACATAAAAATACAAAGCCTTAATTCCAAATTTGAATACTTGAAATATTTTTTTACAATTTTTAAAGCCTTCCCCAAACTCATATTGACCCACAGTTCAACCCATCTAATCACTGGTTAAATATCTTCAAGACTTTGCAGCTTGAACTCTCAGCTCGGGACTCCTCATTATTATTGATCCAAGATTTATGACAATTAATAATAGGTATGAGATCGTCCCGAATGGTTGCCACTTCCGTTCCCAATCAATTAAGAGGGATTCGAAAACAAAACTCTCTACAGAAAAAATTATGACAAACTATAGCTTAAGCCAGATTTATGCTGACAGCTTCCAGGGGTATCATGGAGATTTCTAAGCTAGTTTTATGGACCACCTAGATGACGTAATCAAGAGCTGAGGGCAGCACCTTGCCAAATCCTGATCTTTTCGAGGGCAGCTGGCACATGGCTTCATCTCCTTAGATTTGTCAGCTGTCCTGAGCCTGCTTTTGTTTGCAGTTCCTTTGATTTTCTTTTTCTTTTCTTTCTTTTTTTTTTGCGAATAATAGAAGGACATGGAGATAGGCATCGGGCCTAGGCACAGGTTCGCTCATAGCCTGACTTTGGTATCTCTTGTTTTTGTCAAGAACAATGGTTGGAATGAAGAGGAAAGATAGATGCCCATCACCTGTCCCTCTGCCAGAACAGGATTCGTATTTTTTTCTTTTTTTTTTTTGCAAATGCCTTTTGTATGAAGAGATCACTCTGATCCTGGCTTGTGCCGGTGTTTGTGCTGGTTTTTAATTTATTTGCAGGAAAAATATTAACAAATATTTATTAGTTAAGTAAATTGTATTTATTTCTTTATTTTTTAAAGTGAAACATTTTTTTTATGTTTTATTTTATAGATGTAATATAACTTATCTAAAATATATGACTATTTTATAGTTTAATTGTTCATAAAATATACAATATCTTTTTAGAGCTTATATATAATAACGAATATTTAATTTTATTACTTTAATACACCGAAAAATTTATTTTCAAGACCTATATAATTTTAATAATTTTTTTTCAGTGTCTTTAGCACAGATGTTTAAAAATCTTGAGCTAAAAGCCACACCTGATCGAAAGGCGTGCTCGGGGCAACGCTAATGCGCCACCTACTGCTACCGGGAAAACAATGAGAAACAATGGCCATTAGAATTGAAAAACTGCGCAAAATGCCAGAGAATATGTTTGCCTGCTGGGCAGACCACATCCTAGGCGCTCGCCAAGGATTCATTTCGAGCCGCAGACAGGACACAAAGGGACCTCATTGCGGGACAATGCTAAGCCAAATTGTATGGCTTTCTAACGACGTCGACGGCGACGACGGGTTATTTATTTTCGATCGAGCAAGCAACCTAAAACCAAATTTGAAACTAAAAATATATTACTATAGCCATATCGAGCGAGACCTTATCGTTTAGCACCTGCCTAGCGTCATCTTGCCCAAACCAAATATCTAGAAACTGAGCAAATAACCCATTTTTGTGGTAAATATGCTCATGTCATTGAAAATCACGATCACCCTGTCTAGGTAGCAGATGGAAAATAGAAATGGTAAAAATTCAGGTGCCGCGAGAAACGTGTTCGTGTCCAAATGACACTAAATTTATCTAACATTTATGTTTTCCTGCGGTCGTCGTGTTAATATTTGTTTATAGTCCGTCAACTATTTACCTCGTTTTTATTTTTCTATTTTTTTTGTTTTGTGTGGCGACTGCTTAACAAGTGTCTGTCTTTTTTTGGTATTTTTATTTTTGGATGAGTGTAACCCTTGAGGGTTATACATGACAGATAAGATAGTTTTGTGGTAGATAATGTTGGTTATCCTTTTCACTGATATGACTCTCTAATATTTTTATTTACACAGATTGCTGGGAAAACATATTTCCTGAAGGATTTTAGTTTTAAATATAGAAAATAGTTCATATTTTAGGGAAAGGAATTTATCAATATTTAAATTTAATTATTAAAAGTACACGTTTCTATATAGCCTCGAAAATATTGAAGTTTGCCTATTACTTTTTCAATAAGAAAGTCTAAGTTTCGATTTATAAATGATCTCAAACGAAAAACAATTTAAACTCAGTAAAAATCCCTCAAAAAATAATAAAAACTATTATTATATTAAATAAAACTATTTTTATAATTTAAATATCCCTCAAAAATTCTCGTATCTCTAAAATAAATAACAAACATACATATATTCCCCTGCAAGATCAGCAACATCTTCATTTGGTAAGGAACATCCCATCACATCCTCTCGATAATCATGGGGTATACAGCCCCTTAGCTCTATTGTACGCAAATCTGCACCAAATTTATGCAAATTGAAATTCCTGAGCAACACCTGGAAGGCACCGAGACAATTGTCCCAATGTGATGAATGTGCTGCAGTATGGCTTTTCTTCTTTTATTTTTAGTTTTCTCATATGTATATATATATATTTGTTCTTGTTTTTGGCTTGGAACCCAGAACGGGCCAGACAACTTGGCGCGCAGAGGCACAAAAACTGTAGCAAAAGGCAAGGTGTCAATTCTGGGAAATCTGCCCAGCGTGCAGACAATGCCCGGCACAGCGGGTAGCAGCCGCCCCTTTAGCTCTTGGCCAAGAAAGTGCCTATGGTCATGGCAATGACTGTGTGCTCCGATCCTTTGGTGACAATGACAATGGTGCACGGGGAGAAAATGAGGTATCAGTAAAAATTCTTTTAGTATTATTATTTATATATTTTTAAAATTATTTTATTTCTTAAAAATAGTATATACAGTATACAGTATACTTGTCATCGGCTGGCAAAAGTAGTCCAGTGGGCTGTGGGAGAATCCTCTAGTAGCGCTCCAATTTACTCCGTCCTCCACTCACTTATTCTTCTTCCCACCGCCAATTTGCATCTGGATCTTTTTTCCCTGCCTAAAAATCACTTTGTTCGCTCTCTATTGCACTTGGCATTGCTTTTTGCGGGGATATTTATTTATCTAGTAAATGCGGATGATTTTGCATAATTTATAAGATTTACCTGGCTTTTTTCTGTCTGCCTAAGCAGTGGCATTGTTGTTCTGACTTCGACATCCTTTTTACTGTTGTTGGGAATACTAATAAAAGATAAGTTATAGAACAGGGAACCATAACCTACACAAGAATTCATTTTTTTAACTACTTACTTTCTAATTATAAATATTTTTATAGATTCATATAAAATATAATTTTTTAGGCATCACCTTTTTAATTTTCAATGAAAGTCTGATATCCTTCAAAGGCTTTACATGGAATTTGTAAAAAACGAACGATATATAAACCATTTCACACTTGTTCTCGATTTTTTAAAGCGAAAAGGAACCTGTTAACAATGCCATATCCTGAGACAATGCCAAATCTCAATTGGTTGTTCTGGGAACGGAAATGTCGTGCTGGAAAAATAAATTAGAAGTGGGAAAAACTAACAATTGTGATCCATGTAGGTGTCCTTTTGCAGGCGTGTCAATTTACTTCCGTTTGTGTTCAGAAGAAAATTCCTTTTATTTATTTATTATTATTTTTTAAATAAAGAACCAAGGCCCTTTGCAGGTGTTCATCCTTAGGAACTATACGTTCTACTTTGGCATTAATTACTACCCAAAGCGATGGATAATTGAAACATTTGCGGGCCTGTCCCAGGCATTTCCCTAAGCCAAATAGATGGCTTCCTCCAAAACATTTTCCAAAATGCCCACGCCCACTTAAGTGGGGGCTTCGGTGGAAAAACCAGTAGCTGGATTTCAAGCTGCAGCTTAAGGTGGAGATCAGGCTGAGGCCACTAAGCCAAATTGCTGCTGGGCCGTGGTTGCAATCAAAACCATCAGCGGATCCACGTCGTCGTCGACGTCGTCGTCGTCGTCATCATCATCGCAAAACGTTGCCCTGGCCAAGATTGATCATCGGGCCTGGCCTGGCCCAAGCTCATCCATCCTCCTTCCTTTTTTTCTTTTTTTTTGTTGTACTTTTTTTTTGTGGCTTGGCCCAATCAGCCACACCCACAAGATGTGCAACGCTCATATTAAAATGGCTTAAAAAGGCAACAGCCAGCGCTGAAAGTGGCAAGACACAACAATAACCGAGGCGACCCGCCGCCGGAGATCTCTTAGATGCCTCGCTTCCGTTCCAGCTGCTGCAAGGTGTGTGGCACCTCCAGCTACAGCTACAGCTACAGCTTTAGCTTCAGATCCAACCCCAACTCCAGCATCTTTGGCGGAAAACGAGGCCCAAACCAAAACAGTAGCCTGCCACTGCCACCGAAAGCGCAACAATTGGCAATTTCATTTGCTGCGCCCCCAAAACGCAGCTCCAACAGGTACGCAAAGTCGCCGGTGTGGATAAGGTTTGACTGGTGCTTATGGTGGGTACAGTGATCAGTGGCTAAGAGGAATTTTAGGGTAAAAAATCGGTGATTAAAATTATATAAAAGGAGTTATTATCTTGTGTAAATTACATTTAAAGTGAATTAAAAATTATTCTACAAGTTTTCTTATTTTTCCCCCTTAAAAAAATATAACATTTATCTGATTTTATATGTTTCTTTGGTGTTAAAATTTTATAACATTCTTTTAGAAAATTTTCTCTGAATTTTAAGTTATTTTTAAATTGTTTTCACAGTCCCTGACTTCCATTCAAACTTTCTATGACTGCGACACGCTGTGTGATCTCTATGAACATGGTCGAAATGGTGGCTCAAAGGAGAAGATGAAGGAAAGGATGGAAGAGCGGGAGATGCCTGGAGCTAAGCCCATGGTGTGCAGTGCATAAAAGCTGGCGGTGCTACATCATCGTCAAAACCGTCGAGTTGCGACTTCGATTTCCTGTGCCTGGGATTGACGTCTCCCAGGTCACTTGCCACAGCGTTTGGCTGCATTCGTAATTGCTCCGCAGAGCAGCGAAAATTTCCATATGATAATATTTATTCGCTGGAATATGCCTCCATCTCGGAGTCGGCGTCGGCTCAACAGCATCTGTCGGTCCTGAGGAGGAGGCTACGCCTGCGCGCCACGCAAAACTTTTAGGCACTGTGAGAAAATAAGAATGAATTGAAGGAGAATTAAGGGTTTGTTTTTTTTATTTCTTTAAGGCTGGTAAAATGTTAATTTAAATAATCAAATTACTGAATTTTAATTATTTATAATTTTTTATTTAAAAGATTCTCTCGAAAGTAAAAAATATAAATAAAATGTATTTTATTAAAATCAAAAATAGTATTTTCTATAAATATTTTAATAAATCTTTTAATAAATTTCTTTCTGTTTAGTTACTTTTGTTTTTGTTGTCTATTTGACACTGCGCAGGCGGCGAGGATGCTCTGCATCCAACTCCAAGCTCCGATTCCGACTCTGAACTCCATCTCCTAGATGTGTGGGTGGTCGTTTGAATGCCCTGCCCGGCTGCAAGTCTTTCACCCAACTCCAAGCCTCGTGTTCGCATTTTCTTTTTTTTTTTGTATTTGTATTTCCATTTTCCATCTTTCCGAGAGGCCAATGCTTCCACTTCTTCAATCGATTTGAGTTTTATTATCTGGCTGGCATTTTAGTTGAATTGTTAGCTTAGTTTACGGGGCCAGCTCCTCGGAAATGGCAGGCGGCCGTTTTTCTTTTCCGCGACCATGTGTGGGGATTATGCAAGACAAGCGGAGCTTGGCATCTGCATTTTCAGGCATTGGATTGACATATGAACGAGGTATTTTACTAGGATTGGGTAGAGAAAATTAAATAGTTATCGGAATTTTACAATGTGAAGAAAAATGTAAGGAACCCTGTTAAGAATATCTTCAAAAATTTATTAACTTTTTAAGATGTTAAACAGCAACTTGCCTAAAAATTAATCTTTAAAAAAATATTTCTACGAAGTATTAAATTCAGATATATTTAAAGTATAAAATGTAGACTAATTTCGTGAAAAAGTTCCTCAATGTTAACTCTATGGACTATAGTTTTCCTAAACAAATTTTCTATAATTTTACTAACATCAACTTGCACCTTGCACTGCAATTAAACTCTGGTGACACTGGCAAACCACCCGCAGGATCATCAGAAATAGCCATGAAGCCACCCCTATAAGTAGTTCTAAAAATTAACAAACTAAAAAAATAAACAGGTAATTAGGTCAAAAGCCTGATCCGATAGTCTCTGGTCGCAGAGTGTCGCCGGCACGCGTAATGAACCTGTTCGGAAGTCGGTGGTTTGACAAAGGGACTCGCCTGGAATTTCTAATAAATTTCTAGCCGTCAAAACACCACGCGCCTGTCGTGGTCTTGCTCCTGGGCCAACGCAGGTAACCCGAATTTTAATATGCGCCCCAGCACACCCTCATGATGTGTCCGTCTGCTGATGATCTTTCGGGCCAGGCCAAGAGTTCAGTGGTGCACGGAAATGTGCGGGACAGGGCGTCGCGCGACTCCAGACAGGAGACGAGAGGCGACTGTCGCGCGTCGTTGTTTTTAATAATATCCGCTCACCCCGACCGGTAAGTATATGGATATACATATAGTCTAGTCTAGGGGCCTCTATTTGAATAATTAGGCGCTCGTGCCCGGCGTCGCCAGTCGCCCGAGAAGGCCCACTTGCATTCCTGTGCACTTTGCATAACGAGTCCTGCGCCTGCTTACAGTCCTTTTTCCTTCTCCGCCTCCTGTTGCTGGTCATTGGAGAGGAACAAGTGCTTAGTTTGGGTCGAATTAGTGGGCCAGGCCATGCAGTGAGAAAAATTATGGGGAATTAATGCTTAATTTGATGAATTCAAGGTTGATAGTGATGTGTAAAAATATAAATTTTAATTGCAAGAGAATATTTCAATACCTAATTAACGGAATTTGCATCTAAAGGTTCAAGTTATTACGTTTTTTGGATTTTAGTTTAATTAATCAAAATTTTCCATTATGATTTTCTTTTATCCTTATAATTTTGTACCTATACAAATATTTTTGTATATTTTTTAAAGTGTCGGAAAATGATGCGGTCAACCTTGTCCAGAAGGGGTGGACGCACTGAAGCGGAGCATGCCGGCATATGTTACCTTCGAGGTGTTGCTGCCGGCTCGTGGCAGCCACTGGCCACTAGCACCTGGCAGGGTGGCATTACCTAAGGGCTGTAGGGGAATTTTAGAGTTGCAGCCTAATGGGGGTTTTCGCAATTTCTAAGAAGAAAGTTATCTGAGTTTGTTAAGAATAAAATGTATAAGTAAATTGATATCATTTTAAGAAGTCAAGCATAAAAAGATAATATAAGATAAATTTTATAATTAAATAAAATATAATACCAACATGATCTAAGTATATCTAATAAAAATTTTGTTTGCAGGAAAACCTTGACAAATTCGTAAACACATCCTAGAAGGCTGTGACTTTCTAAAAAAAAAAGAACCTCTCAAACTTCTGTCATTTCGTATTGCTCAAAAAACGACAAGGAAAATTTCTTTCCTTAAATTTCATCCAAGAAAATGTCATCGACTACTGCCTTCGAAGTACCCATCCAACACTATGCTGGTCCGCTGCTCATCATCAAGAACCTCCTTCAGCCGAAACCCTTTGAACCTGGGACACGGGGTTCCTACTTCGATCGCTGTGTGGTTGGCAAGAAAATGGCCAAGCAAATGTCCCAGGGGGAGGGCTGCAAGGGTGATAAGATCAGCATGTATGGTTACGATACTGTCGTGGATGGTGTTCTGGCTGGCCTGGAGGCCTACATGAAGAGCATTATCCAAAAGGTTGTCGAGATGTGCGAACACCGATGCGGCTACAAATTGTATATGAACAAACGATTTGTGCAAAAGAACGATGTGCGCACCACGATGACGTTCCTCAATGATCTGGAGTTGGCTGACTACGGATCATCGGACGATGATGAAAGCTTTTATCGCAATATAGCCGAGCTGGAGGATCGCAGGGAACGCAGGAAGTGCAAGGAACGCAGGGAGTCAAAGTCACCGAAAGAGTCGAAGGCGCCGAAGGCTCACCAAGCGGAGAAGGCCACCGTACGTGTTATGAAAGCCTCGGCGGATAGCATAGCCATGTCGGCCTTTGGATCCCGAAAGCGTCCTGCGGCTAAGCCTTCAGGGACTTCCAATTCTGATGTTGTACCTAATCCTCTATGCAATGGCCCGCGGGGTGTAGCCATGGCTCCGCGTTTTAAGCATATTACCATCAGGGATGTGCTGGCGGTTCTGGAGGAGGACGAGCATTATAATCGCTCCAATATGCTCTATGACGCCTATATGAAATATACAACTTAGGACGGAGACTATAATGTGCTTAATAAAACGGAAAATTGATTTCAGAAGCTGAATGTTAATTTTATTTGAGATTTATAAATATTCTTTGATAATTATCGTCCATTATAAAAACCTGTAACTGCCAAGAACCCCCAAAAATTCCCTTATTTCCTTTGCTCCTTGTTCTGATTTGAATTGCAACCAAAATTCAGTTCAATGAACTTCCTCTTTAAGCAAAGGAAAACCCCAAACAAAAGCCCAAGGAAACAGGTGGTGTGTCTGGTGTATCCTTTGTTCGGCTGCATTTGAGTAATTCAATGGATCATCGCTCTGTTCCATGCACTTTGAACTTTTGTGCGCTGCACTGCTGCAGACAGACGACGAAAACGACGGCGACAATGGATTGGCGGGGGCACTCAAAGGAATATCCGGCGGGACAGGAAGCATATGGAGGCACTGCGCATGCTCTTGGGTATAGGGTATATATATAGGAAACGTGATGCTATCGGTGCGGCTCATTATGTTTAAGTGCTGGCAATAAAATCAATGCGCACGCGGCGACACATTTCATCGAACTTCAATTGAAGCCGTTCTTAAACTCTGCTCGCTCACGTATCTAGCCGGCGACATGACCGAGGATCGTGCTGAGGAACCTTACCCAAAACTCCACTATAAGGGTTTAGCATTTATTTCCATGTAATTGCGGGTTGGTTAGTGCGATTATAAATGCATTGAGGTTTGGAATATGTAAGCACCTAAAAAAATTAACAATTCGGGAGCTGGTGTCGCCCTTTGATCGGTCTTATTTTGAGAGTGCAGTGGAAAGACAAAGTACATAGTTCTGGGTCGAGTTGGATATAAAGTGAATCGGAATAAAGTAGAAAGTATTAATGCTTATAGATTTTCCATCTACAATAGATTTTCTATCTGAATTACTGCATTTGTATTTAAATTTCAAACCAGGTTTGCTTTTAAAATCTCGTCAAATTTGCTTTACAAATTTCTGAAAAATAATTCTAGCCGGGCTTTATCCTTTGCCAAATCACAATGACTTTCTTAAAAAAGTGTTGCTGTCTTAGCCTGCGAACAGCCTCCCTCGTAGTGGCCTACATGACCTTTGTCATTGAAATTTTGCTCTGGGTCGTTTTGTTCTTTCCAGTTTGTGAAGTTTGCAGTAAATTTCTTATCCTTTGGATCTTTGCAGCTATCTGGAATTGCTTTTCCGCTGCGATTCTAATAACAGCTGTTCACCGAGTAAGGGATTGTCATAACAAAATTATG
The DNA here is from genome assembly GCA_008042515.1 of Drosophila truncata. NCBI lineage: Eukaryota > Metazoa > Arthropoda > Insecta > Diptera > Drosophilidae > Drosophila > Drosophila truncata. The sequence continues at coordinate 9,318 of VNJQ01005880.1, read as the reverse complement.
TATTTATTCTTATTTTCCAATTTTGAATCCTTGCAGGAACATCCGAAGCTGATACCTGTACATCTGGTGATGCATCTTTGTGGCCTTATTATAGATATGATTGGACATTTGCGGATGGCAGCCTTAGATGAAAGGAATTGGAAACTTGTGGGGCATGCATTTTTTTATCTTTGCTGTTAGTAAGCCAACAAACTTTCTTATTTTATTTTTTATATTTATATTTATATTTATTTATTATATTTTTTTAACCTTTATTCTAATCCTTAGTTATGGCCACGGACATAGTGATTGCACTGAGCTACTATCATGCGGAAATATAGTGCATCGTTAGGATTTCCTATGGGTAGCTGGCATACCCTCTACACTTAAAGAAATTGAAAAATCTTTAATAATATCTCAATAATATTTGGTATTTATAGCAAAAATCATATAAATTCTATCTAAAATCGTATAAGTATCAATTGTTATTTAAATTTTATCGGAGGCTCGTTGAAATTAAACACAAGTTATACCAATCTCTGAATATATTTAGTAAACTAATTAATTTTAAAGTTATGCTGCAGCTGCCTGTAGTCAAGATATAAATTCAAGGACCTATAGAACATCCTTCTAGCTAACTGTACTTCATTCTATACACAGATAACAGTTTGATAAGTGCCTAATGTTTATACAAATTCAGAGTATAGGCCCATCCGCAGGATCACCACCTGTCGGAGGTGCAAAGCTAGCCACCCCTATTGTGCTGTGGTGCACCCTCTCAACGTTGTACTTGCTACATGTTGCAACCTCAACTCGGGCGTATATCCCTTTTTCAAGGACTCGCAGGAACAGCTGCCGAGCTGAGGAAAATATCAAACGCTGTCAGGCGTAAACTTGACAGGTAGCGAAGCAGGAAAAGTTCTTCCTATACATTTTTTTGTTGCTCCTTAGCCAGCGATCAGTGGAAAATAAGAAGAAGAAACCACCCTAAAGTTGCCACTTGAGTGCACTGGAAGAAAATGTGTTTATATTTTTTATTAAATAAAAATGCGAAAAAAAGTACATAAGTATATATGGTTTTTATAAAAGAATGTACAAAATTTCCTTAAAATATTCCTCAATAATTTATTTTATAACAATTATTAACTATTCTTAAACATTTTAAATGATTAATTAGAATTTATATATTTATTAGCATATTTTATTTATTTATTTTATATTTAACTAATTTGAAAAACACAGTTTTATTTTATACACAATATATACTTATTTATATCGTATTTTTCTTCCAAATATTACACTAAAAAATTCTGTAAATTATGATCTATTAAGGTTACTCAAAATAAATATTGTTTAAGGACATTTATATTATTTTCAGTGCACATATCGCTTTTCCAGGCAGATGAGGCGACTTTTTATGACGTCCGCAAGGTGTATTTGAACAGAGGGACGCGGGGTTGCCGGTGCCAGAGAACCTTGCAGCCCATTTTGAGGTGGACAGGAAGGCGAATTCCGGCACATGCAACACACCAGCAGTGCCACCTCCACATATAGCCACCACCGATACCGATCCCGAGCCGTTAGGTCCTCCCTTTATGGGTGCACAACACTCACTATCGTGTTTGCATAGCAGGAACACACACAAAGAGTTGCTCTTGTGTGCGGCAGGAAAATGTGTTGCACCTTTTTTTCTTTTTTTTTTTTTTTGCATAACGCCGCTTTCTGTTCCGCTCCACTCCGATCCGTTCCGATCCGATCCGATATATGTCTGTCATCATTATATTAAAAGACGACTGCGACTCATCCTCGCTGAGGTAGCAGCTGTGCCAATACAAGTCCCGGCTTGGCTCTGGGCTTTGGCTGTTTCAACGACAAATTGTTGTTTGCTGAATGGATTCGAGGACCGGTGTTTTATTCACCTGGGGAATCGGAATTTGAATCGGACTTGATTGGAGCAGAGCTAAGCTCGGTGTTTGCTCAGCGATAAGGGAAGGGAGCTCTGATGGGGGTTCCACAATGTGACATCTTGCCTCGGGCTTATTTACATATAATTGAGGACTATGTACGTCTGGCCTTATCTTTCTAGTAATTTAAATACGTTTAATTGTGAAAGGTCTTTTGCGTTCTACTTAGTGATTGCACTTAAGTTGGGCTGGCACGTTCGAGGGCCATGTGATGGAGTTAAATAATGGTCTAATATTTATTAAAAGTCTATTTCGAGGGAAAATAAAAGTTAAATTAGGTTATTATATATTCCCGAATATTGATTATTTAAGTATTAAATTTAATTTTTAGATTTATTTCTTCCTGAATAAGAACCTTATAGCTTGACTATTGAAATTGGCATTTAAAACCCCTTCTCTAGCACAAACCTCTAAATTTTATGGTTTCCCCAGTTCCCAGATAAGTTTAACAGATCCCCTATAATACCCTAACCCTGTCACCTTTAGGTGCGACTTCTCAGCTAAAGTCGATCATAAAGGTGATGGATTTTTAGGACTCGGAGTGCACGAACCCACTTCGTGCGAGGCGTCACTTCGGAGCTCCGTTTCTAATCCGCAACATATGCTGCTATATGGACCACCGCCACACATTAAACATTAAACATTAAAGGAGCCAAACGGTGGGCACTCACAAAAGAAGCCATAAAAACACATGGACACGTAACGATTTGCGCCGCCGCTCCGTTAAGGCCCCAACTGTTGTGCATTAGAGAGCTGGAACAGAAAATCCGGGAAGAGGGAAGACCTGCCCCCGGTTAGACAATTTATGACTTTATTAACTTCAAAACGCAACCAGGCGGGCAACAAAGTGTTAAGCCACGCCGAAGCCGAAGCCGATGCCGAAGCTGAAGTCAAACTCGAGGCAGCGGCAAGGCGATGAAGTTGTGTAAATGAAATTAATCTTCAATAGACACAGGGCAATAAACGAAACCAAGCATACCGGCCAGCAGCCTCTCACATGCACTGAGCGAAAAATACTTGACCTTGAGGTTATTATTTAACCAAATACTTAAAGAGTCTTGGAGTTTGTGTACTTGAAAAATATTAAAGTATTAAGAAGCCATTTGTTTATTACATTTATTAAATAAGAAAATAAAAATAGTTGCCAAGTGCAACGATTTTTAAAATTTTAATTTCTTCTTTTATTGCTTAATTAAATTTGTTTTACTGTAAATAAATGTTTACCTCAGAGAAAGGTTTAAATTCAATCTAACATTAATTTTGTAGTCCCGGGAAGTCACTTTTTAGTTTAGAAAATTACATAAAAAAATTACTATTAATATTTCTTGGTACTAAATAATTCAAAATAATTTTTCTCCAGTGTTTTCAGCACTGCCATTAGTCATTAAACAATTTTTCCACTGAAGCAGCCGCTTCCATCTCCAGCTCCAACTCCTGGCACAGTTGCTGCCGCAGCGGCTGCTGCGTATTTTGTCAGGTGTCATAAAAACCGAATTTATTGCGCATGTGCAGCGGCCATAAGAGAAGCGGTCTTCAGCATTTTGTTACAGATTTTCAGTTTTATTATTTAATTTTCTCGCTGCGAGAGCATAAATCACAATGCGTGCCGCGCTAAGGTGACAGCGCTTTAGGGCACATAAACACACGCATTCATATCAGGATCAAGAGATGGGCAGATCGGTATCGAAATCGGGATCAGAATGGCATGGCTGGACAATGCATGCAGCAGCAGGTTGCTGGAATGTTAATTAAATGGAACTTTAAGGTGTATAAATTGGTTAGAAAAAGCGGATCGGGTTTTGGTTGATTGATGGCCATTGAAAATTCCTCGAAAAGATTCTTAGGATAAATAAAAACCAAAATTTATTTGTATCTTGAGCTTCTTTAATATGTGTTTTCTTAGAGCTAACTAAGATTTCCTCTTCTAGTTTGGGAAAACAAAGTCCTTAGAATTTAATTTCCTCCTTTTTGGAGTATTGTGACCCCATGTAGTTTCTGCTAACCAAATTCACACGCAGTTTTTGGCAAAAGTCCCAAATCTGAAACCAAAAACTTGAATTTCTCACGCTCTCGCCTGCGGGTGATCTTCCCCTGAGTTCTTCGAGTTCCCTCGGCAAAGAGCACGTAATGGGGTTGATGCTGCTGCTGCTGCTGCCGTTGCCGTTGCACTTGTTCCCACAAAATTCCAAGGCATAGGCAATTTCCATGAATGCCAAACAGGCAAAAATTTCACACTCGGCGGCAAGTGGAGCCCAGGAGAAAAATACAAAATAAAAGAAAGGAACGGACCTGAGAAAACGAGAACCGAAATTCTTTAACTCAATTCCATTTCAAGCACAGAAAACACAGAGAAAAAATTTAAAAATAGGAAATAATATTAATAAGAAATAAAACCAATATAAAGAAATAAAAAATAATATAGATAATATGTAATTTTAATTATATTTTCCTTGGAAATGTTGCGAATAGTTGAAGTTTGAAGCAAGTTTAAAATAAAAATTAAAGGTAACTTTTAAACTTAAAAAATATATTCAAAAATCCCCAGAATTTCATAAATATCTACTAAATATTTCTTTCCGTGCAGACATCAGCATAATCAACAAGATCACGCATCAAACGAGACGACAGCCGCATAAGAATGCAAACATTAAGAGATTTTATGCGAGTTTATTCACATGCCAAAAAAAAAGGAGAAGAGGCAGCCGCCGCAGAGCAGAAGGAGCCGAACAAAGGAGCTGAAACAGGTACGCAGGACGATTATCCTGTCATTCACTTGTTGCTGCTGCCACAGAACAGGTAAAAAGGGCGGAGTCCAATCCTGAATCCCGAACGGAGCAGTAACCCCGCCGAGCTGAAGGGCCGCAATTTCAGTTACACTTCCTGCAGATGAGGTGGTCCTGGACTCAGTTAGCGTGTGAACCTGTTTTTCCCTCGCTCCGAATCTTTTTTTGGTTTTCGATGCTAATCTGTGGCCTCAAAAATGTTTGCAAATTTCTGTTCGCTTTTTTCGGGTTTTAAGTTTATTTTTCTTTTTTGCTTTTATAGATCGCAACTGGGTCTTTGGAGCGGGCATTTCGTGTTTTTCGATAATTTATTACAGTTGCCCAATTGGACGAAACGGTTCGCTTCAAAGCCACTAAACACTTTTTATTGTCATATTTATATTTGTGCGATTAGTTTTTCAGTTTTTCTGCCCTCGCTCCTCCTCTTTTTTATATTTTTTTTATAGTTTATTATTATTTTTCTTCGTTTTGTTTACGATTCTCTTTTCGATTTTTTCTTTGCTTTAAATACGAGAGTTAAGTCGCACGCAAAATTTATTCCCACGCATTTTCAGTTCGTGATACTTTTCGGGGCTTTTATTATTTTCATCATTTTTTCATTTCGAGAGCACAAATCAAGCGAAAAATGTAAAAAGCGACGTTTTATTGTTCTTTTTGTTTGATGGGAGCTGCAATTTAAAAGCGGAATTAAAATTGGAAAATTTAAAGCCATTTAAATGGTAAGCTGGGGTAGATGTTACTTAGAGATATTAATTGCGGGATTAGAAACCTTTTTTTACATACAAATTTAATTTTTTAAAGGTTAAACGAGGTAATTGTAAATTACATTAAGAATTTTTGAGATTGGAATAATAATTTTCCAAAATTTTAGAAGATCCTTGAAACTTTAAATTAAATTAGGTCCATATGAAGTTTAAAATTCATTAGAAGAAAATTCATTCAGAATTTTCAAAGCATCCTCAAGGAAGTTGCTTTAATCTCAAATATTCAATAGATTTCAATCAAATCTTCTTTCACTTTCTCTTGGCAAATAGCTCTTTTCCTTCCTCCTTGCCCAATCACTTCCTATACAACTAGAGGCTCGGTGGCCAAAGTGACAGATACACCAACTATTCCCCCTTCTTCCCCCTCGAATTGCCGCGATTTTAATGACATGCAAAACAGTTGACATTACATTTAAGCCACAACAGTAAAGGCAACCAGAAATATAAAATAAAATGAAATTGCTTAAATTGTTGCCCATAAATCAACGCCAGACAACGAGGAGGAGATCAAGATCCCAGCCAAGACCCACAAAAAAAAAAAAATAAAAAAATAAATAAAAAACCGAAAAAATGAACGAAAATCTTGCTTTTGCTCGATTTCACTGCCAAAACAACAAAGCCGCACACAAAGCTAACTTCACCTGTTCGACGTGGAGACAATGCTCCAACTTGGTGACAGGCATGTCCACCTGAGTTCCCCTTGCCGTAGGTACACTAGAAAATAAAGTGCATGGTCACCTAGGGGCTTAAAAATGCAAGCCATAAGGCTGAAAAAAACATATAAATAAATAGTTTACAATTATTGAATGGCTTTAAAAATAAAATATATTGTGTTAAAAAGCAATATATGTTAAAACAAATATTTACAAGAAAATTATTTAATTTTATTATATTTATAATCACATTATAATATTTTTCTTTTAGAAGAAGGCTTTATCAATCGAAGTTTTATGTACTATAAACAACTCAAATAACACATAAATTACACTTAAATTTTTATACAAAACAAATCATTTCATTTCTTGTAGTATCCTCCCTTTTTCTGAGTGCATCTCCTAAGCTCGGAGACCTGAAACCGGGGGCAATGTTGACAAGTATCGAGGGGTGAGCGACGCGACTCAATTGCGGCACTTGTCGCACGACACTTCACCGAACGAAAACACACACACACACACACACAGAGATGGGGAAGCGAGATGAGAAAACATCGAAAATAATCAAAAAATCCAGACCGGGTGAGGTGAGTGTGTCACTTTTTTTTCGGGGGAGTCAGCCGACCGAGTGGCCATTCGGAGCCATGACATGACAGAAACAAAAAGAAAATCATTTTCGGCTTCTTTCACATTGCAGTTACGGATTTACTTGAAATTTGTTTACGGCCCTAAAAAGATTGTGGCACTGAGAGAAGGTTAAGAAAAATGTGAAATATAAATCAGAATTGTCTTATTTTTTAGAAACATTTTTTTAATTGAAATATCAGTGAGCAGTATAAAATATTAATAAAATTGCTAAGTACAACTTTAAATAATTTAAGATTTTTTTCTTATTTATTTCATTTTTGTTTGACTTCAGACATAGTTTATTTCAGGATCCTCTTAAGTTTAAAATGATTTTTTAAATAAATTTAACTTCAATTTTAAAATATTCAAACATTTTCCCTGCAGTGCCGCTTTGAGCCCTTTTTGTGAGCCTCTTTCCCGCTGGTTTCATTTACATTTGCGAATCCGTCTGGCCATTGAGGAGCTTCAACGGGCCCGACACGTCCCAGACGTGCAGACACAATAAGCACTAAGTGACACGGACCGGCGGAGGCACTCGCATTATGAGTTAGCAGTTTAACAACGAGATCATCTCCTTCTGCCTGTCAGGGCTCGGCAGGGACAGGCCTGATTTAATCCCCGACGAATGCAAAAGCATCGCCTTAATTGTGCTGCAGCCATATTTTCACTAATTAAATGCGGTCGCAGAAAAGCGGCCTGATGCCCAAAACGAAATTTCATTGCAGTTTGTTTAACAAATTCGCTGACATGAGCCGCTGACAGCAGAACAGAAACAGAAAAAGAAACAGTAACAGAAACGGAGATCGAGACGGAGACGGAGGCTCAGGCTGAACGAAAAACATGAAAAAACGAAAGACTTAAGCAACGAACTTGCCACACACACTTGACCCCAAATTGGGCGGGAACAATGGCAACGCTGGAGTCGCATTTTAGCCGCTTTCCAGCCTGAAAGAAATTAAGCCGAAATTTCAATTTGCACTGGGCCACACACACGCACACTCGGCTTTCACCGCTCCCCTTCTCAGTCCCCGTCTCAAATGGCAAATCAATAGAAATTCGTCTATTTTCACCGACTTGTGCACTGTACCTGTCGTCCGGGTGTTCCCAGCTCAACTCACATAAATAATAGACTATTGAGAATATCATTCACCGCGCTCGGGGTAATTATTTGTTTGCCAAAACAAAGCCAAGAGATTGTGGAATTTTTGTCGCTTACAAAAACAGTGCGTGTGAACCATTGGGCCAATGGCACTGGCAATTCATTTTAAAATTTGTTCGGCCTACGCCCACACAACAAGTGCTTGAGTTTCGTTTGCTCGAACAAAAAAATAAAATAAAATCCGCAGAGGCATCAACAGGTAGCTACTGTAATTCGGGGAATGTATTTCTATGGATACTGATACTTTTTCTCGGTTCATAGAGTGCATGGAAAATCGATTGGTGTGAGATTTCCTCTTTAGTCGAAATTACTCATCTTTGAAGCATTGTTGTGAACAGAAAAGTAATTGTTAAAAAATTATTTGAGGAAGCAAGCGGGTCGTAATCTTTATTACTTTGTTAATCTTATAATTTTGATCATTAAAAAAAATATTATTGAGGTTAAATAATTATTTACCAGCGAACTAAGAAAATAAATTGTAAGAGGAGCTTGATTTTTATTACCATTTATGTTTAGCTTCCTCTTTAATTAATTTTAATTTTATCATCTCTTAAAAATTTTTGAGAGCAGACAATAAATATTAAAAACAAGAAAGGAAAGCTAACTTCGGGCGGAGCCGAAGTTTATATACCCTTGCAGAATATTCTGTAAATTATATTTTCCAAATTGAATCATATGCAATCTAATTTAAATGACTTAACGAGAAGGCTGAAATGGCCGGGTAATTTCCGATCGTTCAGTTATATGGCAGCTATAAGATATAGTCGGCCGATCGTTATGAAATTTGGTAGGTCGGATCAACTGACCAAATATATAATATGTAGGAAGTTTTTCTTTTCTATCTTCAAAAACACAAAAGATGGGCAATTTTCGATTTTTCAGTTATATTATTATATCTATAGCTATGTCTTATAGTCGGCCGATCCTGATAAAATTTGGTTTGTCGTAGTATTTTGCCAAAAATAGCATTCTTACTAAATTTGAACTCTATAACTTTAAAATCGCCGAAGTTATAGCATTTCCGATCAATCAGTTATATGGCAGCTATAGGATATAGTCGGCCGATCCTTATGAAATTTGGTATGTCGTATTATGTTGCCAACAATAGAATTCGTACAAAATCTGAATTTTCTAACTCTAAAAACACCGAAGTTATACCATTTCCGATCAATCAGTTATATGGCAGCTATAGGATATAGTCGGCCGATCCTTATGAAATTTGGTATGTCGTATTATGTTGCCAACAATAGAATTCGTACAAAATCTGAATTTTCTAACTCTAAAAACACCGAAGTTATACCATTTCCGATCAATCAGTTATATGGCAGCTATAGGATATAGTCGGCCGATCCTTATGAAATTTGGTATGTCGTATTATGTTGCCAACAA
>VNJQ01005879.1:76168-137386 GCA_008042515.1 Drosophila truncata | reverse complement strand
AAAAAGGGATCGTAGAAATAGTCCGCTACCTTTTCGCGATACTGATGGATTATATCGATGGTTGAAGTATCGAAAAGAAAAATAGAGAAATAAGAACATAACAAAAGGAAAAATGAATTATTAATAATGATCAGTGATCAGTGATCATGTTGTTCTGGTGAACGCAACCAATTAGTTATATTTCTGAAGATGCAATTGGATATTATTTATAATTTTGTAGGTTGCCTTCAAAACAAAATTTAAAACAAAACGAAAATAAAGAATTTACTAAACATTACTCTCTTTTGCTGGTTTATTTATTAAAGTTTATAAATAATGTTTTATTCTTTAAATTCTGCAAATTTAAAATCTAAATAACAAAAAAGTAATCCGAAATCTATATAGAATATACAAGAATCTTTCATTTTGAAGCTTCCGCTTAAGCAAACTAATTTCAATTTCGTCTTAAAAACACTGCTAAGCAATAATCATGGAAAATTAATTATAAATAAATGAATTAATAAAGTTATTGCCTACTTAAAGTTAACTGTGTCTGTGACTAAATACATTATGAATATCACCTGGGTGTTATATTCTCTGCCACCTCAGTCTAGGCTAGATGTCATTCGATTGAAATCCGCGGCTGATTCAGGTGGTTCGTAGCATTCGAGAAACAGCTTTCTGGTGGCCATAAAAGCGTCCAGAACTGGGGACACAATCTAGTTGAGCTCTGGACGTTGAACAATTATGTTAAAGATGCCGCAGGGACACAGAGCCACGTTTCTGCTGATCCTGGCCAGTGCCTGGACTCTGTCATCGGCCTATCTGCCCGATGTCAATATCTTTACCAATTACCGCACCGAAGTCTATAATGGTAAGCGTAATCCTTAAGGTTAAGTGATTCTACAAGGATGCTATCACTACAGGTATTCCCTCGGAGATCGACACCACACCCTTTGTACGGATCGGGGACAATTACTACTATATCGAGCCGATGAACAAGGTGAATTGGTTCCAGGCGGCCGGCGCCTGTCGCATGATGAACGCCCACTTGGCCTCCATCGAGGACAAACCGGAAATGGAGGCGCTGATCAAGTACATGCACGCAAAGGGATTTAAGAATAACGATTATTTCTGGATATCGGGCAATGATCTGGGCACCGAGGGCGCCTTTTACTGGCTCTCCAATGGCCGGCCCATGACCTATGCCCCCTGGAATGGGCCCAAACAAATGCCAGACAATTATGGGGGCAACGAGAACTGTGTCCACATGTTCGCCACCCGCGAAATGATCAACGATGCCAATTGCAAGATCCAGATGCTGTATGTGTGCGAGGCCACGGAACCCAAGACATTCAAGTTCACCTACATCAAGTGGTGATTTGAACAAAAAAAAAAAAAGAAATTAAATAAAATTAATTAATAAATTAGAAAAAAGTGAATTTTTGAATAATTATTATTGAATAATAAGATCACTTGTTGTAGTTTTTGCCGGCTTTTATTTGTCGCATCTTTTTGCTTATCGCTTCATCGTTTCATCTTTTCGCTAATTATACAATTAGTTATCGATTTAGCATTGTTTCTCATTTGGTTTATACTAAATTGTTACGATTACGATTCCGATTCCTTATGCTCCTTACACAGCTATTAAACCCTATCATATACACGTTATTCATCGATCGATTCACTTGAATTGAATTTAGTTGCGTTAAATGGTAATTAAATTAAATTAAATTTCATTTCATTTCATTTATTAATACCCACTAATATCGCGACGACAAAAAAAAATGTATTTCGAGTATATGCATCCTACATGCGATGTATAAATATGTATGTTACATATAACAACAACATACTATACATATTATGTATATATGGAAGGAGAGTAAACTAGAAAGGAAGCGTTCTTCTTCAGCAAGCCGAAGAGATTGGATACCCTTGCAATTACAGGCAAATTCATTTTAATTATTATTATGGGATGGAGGTGCTAAAAACAATTGCTTTCTATTTTATATGGCAGCTATAAGGTAGAGTTCCATCCATCCGATCCAATAGATTTTTAAACCTACGATTACAAATAGTTTAAACAAAAAAGTATCAAGCATGTAGATCGCATTGAAACAGACAGACTGAATTTTGGCTAAATCATTTCGCCTGGTGATATACATATGCAAGGGCATAAAATAGAATAGAAGCCATAAGGAAAACGAAAGATAAGACAAGATAAGACTGATGGAATCCAGTATAGAGATGGCTTTGCGTTTTAAAGTTAGTTTTCAGTTTCTTTGCTTTTTTTCAGCTTACTTTGCTAGGCTAGAGGTGAACAGTGATCGGATATTGAAAAATCTACGACATAACCTCAACAATTATAGCGATTATGCGTGGTGTGGGTGTATATGTCTGTGTGTGTGTGTGTGTGTGTGCTTACATATGTATGTATGTAGGTATATGTATGCCTCTGGTAGTCTAAATAGTTGTCGATTTACGATGTACGGAGTCTTACGTTTCTAAATCGCTAATTCTAAACATTTGTTTGTCCACAGTTATGCATATAAATATTGTATATTTATCAATTAGTTAATATTAGTAACTACATACATATAATTTATATAAATATTCAACAGACGAGTGCATAAATTTAATAATTCTTACATGCTACTCCCTCTCTCTCTCTCACTTTCTTTCTCTCTCTCTCTCTCTTTACCATTCTATGTTAAATCTACCGTATCTCCTCTCTCTCTCTCTGTCTCTGTTATCCTGTGCTGTATCTGTGTGTCTGTCTCTGTGTGTTGAAGTGCTACTGATGCGCCAGTGTGAGTGAGAGAGTGCGCGTGTGTGTGTGTAAGTAAGGTGGGCTTCAAAGCTCTCAGCTGCAAGCTTGTAGGAGTCTTGTCGTGCGAAAGGGAGAGAGCACTTTCGATCATTTCCCAACACTGGGCACCGGGATAAGGACTTAACACTAGACAAATTTTTTGAAAATATTTTGATTCAATTTCAAGGCAACATATTAAAGTTCTATTATTAAAAACTAACTATTTCTCACCAGAAAATAATAAAAAAGTAAAGCTAGATTTTTAAAACTCTTGTAAAAAAATAGTATTTAAAAATTGTCTGCCAGATGAATAATGATATTGGGTTTCAAACTTGAAACATAAAACATAATATTGTTGCCTAGTGCCGCCACAGATCCCGATCACATTACTAGACTCGCTTATCTTTATAATCGTTCGACAACACACACAAATCGTTAAGCTATTTTCTGGCATAACTTTACAATTAGTTCGATTTCTTCTTGCTTGGTTTTTCTCTTACAAAATGGAAAGAACAGCCTAAAAAATGTTATACATGTACAAAGTCTAAATGTTATTTTTTTTTCCTACTCATCTCTGCTAGCTCTCGTTTTTTTCGACGTTTTTCTTTAAGAAAAAAACCTTTTTCGAAATGGCAGTGCGTTTAGAAAAGGGGATTGGCGAGGGGTGTGAGGTGGTGTTAACTAATTATTTACAGAGCGTGCTCTCAAAAAAAAAAAAAACAAAGAAATAATGGCAGGAATCGATGTAAACGCCTTGGCATACTACTAATAATCATAATCAACATAATAATCGTAAATAATATTAAACAAAGGTTTCATTTCTTTTTTTGTAGGTTTCTTTTTTTTAGCTTTTTGTGTAGTTTTTGTTTTTTGTTGTTTTTTTTTTGGTTTCCTTTTTTTTTGTTTTTAAACCACAATTGCTTTTTAGACTTGGGTTCTTTTTTTGAATGCAATGTGTGTTCGTACAATATTATTAGTTTAGCAGACGTTTTGCTTAAAATTATGATTAAAAAACTATTAATAAAAATATTAAGCATCATACGTAATAGTAAGTAAATAAATCATAAAAAATTTACAATTTCGGGATAAAAATACAGTTAGAAATCATCTTAACTAATGTTTAACAATGCACGGGCGGGATATAAGGGATATATAGAGTGATGTGGCTTCTATGGGTTCTTCTGTTTTCTGTTACAAATTTCACTTATTAATTAAAAAAAAATAAAATGTTAAAATGTGAAGCACCTTTGTATTTTTTTTTTGGGTTACAGAAATCACCCTTTACAATATTGGAGGGGAAGGAAGGGTGTGGGTGTGGGTGTGTGTGTGTTGAGCTCTAGAGAGATTTTAGAAACATAATGAATGCGCTTTGTTCTTACAATATTTAATATTTACCAACTAATTTCACACTTCAGTTTATCTCTCTTTAAACCATTATTACAAACTAATTATGAGTTTACTTTATATATATATATATACATACATATATATATGTATATAAATTATCTTCTATAATATATTTTTAATTACTATATATATATATTTTTTTTTTGCTTTCATATTATTTTAGAAACAAAATGAAATATATTTAACGCAATCAGAGGCAAAGTTTCCCTTATTATTAAACTTTTAGTAGGTTCTTTTTGTTGTTTGCTCTTCTAGTTTCGATTCCTAGGTTCAAGCGAGACAGCGCAAAGTTAAAAATAAATCTAAATATATTACCTTTTAGGGGGATTCAGAATCTGAATCAAGATTAGGATCAGGTTTGAGGGTAAAATAGAAAAATGCAGCATACACATATTTGCAGTAGTATTTTTTGAACCAATGAGAACTCTGGTTCTCTTTCTCACTCGCTCATCCCATCATCTATCGCTCGTCCCGCTCGTTTTGATGGTGCTGCCCATCCTGGCCAGATCGCGACGAACTGGAACTGCTGCTGCCTATCGATGATTCCGACGATATGGAAATGATTGATATAGCCGACGAGGAGTTCACTAGCGTCCCTCTCAGCGGCGGCAGTCGATGGTTATTGTTGTTGTTGTTGTTGCTGCTGCTACTGCTGCTACTGTTGCTGCTGGTCGACGACGACGTATTGCCGATGGTTGGGGAACCAACAGATTTTTGGTAGCGACTGCCACCGCTGCCGACCAGCCTTAAATGCTGTGGCCGCTGCTGCTGCTGCTGCTGCTGCTGGTGGTGATGATGATGTTGCTGATGGTGCTGCTGCTGCTGCTGTTGCTGCTGCTGATGGTGATGGTGATGATGATGCTGCTGTTGCCGGTGACTGTGACTATGATGCTGTTGCTGCTGGTGATAATTCGAGGAAGAGGATGAGTTGGACTTGCTTAGCTGCTGCTGCTGCTGTTGCTGCTGCTGCATCGGCGGTGGCACATAGTACTGCTGGTGATAGTAACCGCTGGAATTATGGCCGCCACCGCTACCGCGCTGGTTGTAGTTGCGTCCACCACTGCCGCCAGAGCTCGTTCCGTAGCCAGCATTTCCTCCCGAGCCGCCGCCGCTGCTGCTGCTGCTGCTGCTGCCTGCCAAGGTCTCCGCTGGCGGCGCCTGAAGCTCCAGCTCAGAGTCCATCTCCTGGGGAACGACGACGATGTTGTGGGCAGTTTCCGGCTGTTTTGGTGGTGAAGAGGTTATACATGGATGCTTGCTGCTGTTGCTGTTGTTGTTGAACAATCTAGCACGCATGCTGGCTGCAGTTGCTCCCAAGGTTTTCGCATGGAATTTCGTTTGGAGCTTCGGTTTCGGATATAACCGGGCAGCAACTGCGGCCAGCATGGGAGCATAGCCGCCGGCCACCTGATGCCGCATGGGCATTAGGCAGCCGGCCACCACCAATCATCGTGTGTCTAGGCGAGGGATTGTGTGCATTACCGACGAGCCCGTGGATGAGCTGCTGTTTCCGTTTCCGCGTCCGCCTCCGCCTCCGTTTCCGCTTCCATTCCAACTGCTGCTGCTGGTGCTGCTGGTGGTCGTGGGCATACCAACAGCGATCACAGGCAGCGGCATGGCGGGCATGGTGCCAACCATTCCATTCGGCGGCGACAAAGTGATGTCAATGACTTCTGGCGATGGTTCTACAATTTCGCAGTCCTTGCTGTCCTCAGAATCATCACCAGACGAGGTGCTACCACGTCTGTGACGTGACTGCGTTTGGTTCTGCGACTGCTGCTGTTGCTTCTGCTGCTGCTGCTGCTGCTGCTGGACCTTCGTCGTCTGTGGCTGCTGCTGCTGCTGCTGCTGCTGTTGTTGTTGGGCACTGTTACCGGGCATGGCCGCAACGCCAACCACCGCCACCGCTGTGGTGGTCGTTGTCGTGGCAGATGAACAACCGGTGACAAACGGTTGGCCCAAATGGCCAACGGGATGCCCGCCATGGCTGTGCGTGTGACTGCTGTGCCCGTGGGCAGTGGGCAACTGCACCGGATGATGGTACAGCTGCTGGACAACGGCGCCCGAGGGCATAATCACATATTTGGGTGCCCCATTTGAGGTGGCATATGCCGCAGCGGCGGCGGCGGCAGCGGCAGCGGCTGCAGCGGTGACGGGCAGCGGCGAGATGCGTTCCACCATCACAAGATGTTCGAAATTCTCTCGGATCCATTCGCGGTAATCGATGACGTCGTCGGTGATGTGAATGATTCGACCTAAGGTTAAAAAAAAAAGAAGAAAATAATAATAATTCCAGTCAAAAAGTTAATATTTTAAAGGACAAATCACTCACCCAGTATAGAGTTGAGACGCGGATCGATGCCAAGGAGATTGAGCGGACTTACGGCGAGAGCAAGGACGCGATAGGCACACTTGAAGGCCTGCTGCACTTGGAAGACGCCATAACTGCTCCGTCCAATGTCATTGCCCGGCGTCAGTGGATCCTCGATGCACAGAAGCGACGGCCGATGGCCATCGACCATGTCACGCTGCAGGTCATCCTTGGGCATGTACCGGCCGCCGTTCTTAATCGAAATGCCGATCTTCATGTAGTTAAACCGACGACCGTACAATTCGAAAAACTCGAGCAGCAGCACACCCAAGTTGGCTGTCTCGTGGTAAATGGCACGCGGATGCAGCTGCAGGAAGCTGATGCACATAAGGATCAGCGAATAGGAGGAGATGCCGCCGGTGAACACCTCGTTGAGATCGCGCAGCAGCAGGAATTGCTTTAGGACCAGCACTAGCTTCCCCAGCACTGGATAATCACGCTTAAACTTCTTGATCAGCTCCGCTGACTGCACACCGCTTTGCATATTGAACGATATGTCAACCTTCACCTGGGTCTCCCTGTCCGTCAGCTTGATAATCGGCACAGATGCCTTGTCCAGTACACGGACCGTGCATGCCTCCGCAATACCTCGACCCACCAGCTCGGATTCCAGGGTGCGCAGCGGCAGCTTTTCCCATAAACCTATAAAAAGGGTAAATAATAATGTAAACATTTGAATGATTAATGGGAAAACTCTCCCCACACTCACCTAGCACAACGAGATCAATGTCAGAGGTGGGCAGAAAGAGGCCGGTGCGAAAGGAGCCAAAGATCTCAACCACCGCCTGCGGCCAGATGGAATGGACAACGGCCTCGATGCGCTTTACCACCTCGTTGCGAATGGCATGCTCGCAGGGCGTGGGCAGGACGTATTGATAAAAGTGCTCGATCTCCTCATGCAGCCCGATGACACCTTCGCCGTAGAGGAAGTCTGGCTTACGCCAGGGTTCGCCCTTGTACTTGGCAATCATCTCCATGTGGTTGTTCATATAATAATGGGCCCCGCCAGCCTTGTTCTCGGGCCGTTTCTTACGCGATGGATTGTAGTAGATGCTGTTCGTGCGACTGGCACCACTCGTCGTCGTCGTCGTTGTAGTGCTGCCGCTGTTGCCGCTGTTGCTGCTGCTGGTGGTGGTGGTGTTCGTCTGTGACGAATTGTTTACGCTGCTCTCGTTCATACTGGCGTTCGCTGACGATCCAGCCGCTGCAGTTGCAGCGGCAGTGGTTGTCCCTGCCGTGATGTTGGCTGGACTCGCTCCGTTTGTTGATGTGATGCTGCTGCTGCTGCTGCTGTTACTGTTGGCGGGTGAATTATTGTCCCGATTTGTACCGGAATCGTTGACCGAGCTGCTACTGCTGCTGTTGTGCCGCTGGGTGGTGCCGTTGAGGTGCTGCTGCTGCGACTGCTGCTCCTGTGAATCCGCCCGGAAGTTAAGAAAACGACTCAGCGAGCTATTTGGCCGTGATAAGTAGGGTTTGCCCGTTGAATTGTTATTAATATTAGTGTTAGCCGCGTTACTGTTACCGTTACCGTTACCGTTACCGCTGCTGCTGCTATTGTTGTTGCTGCTGCTGCTGTTGCTGTTGCTGTTACCGCTGCTGCTGTTGTTGTTGCTGCTGTTGTTGTTGTTGCCGGTGCTACCGTTTATCGTCGAAGCTTGCTGCATCTGCTGGTCAAGCAATGCTTCCATCTCCTGGGCATTCGATTTCCAAATCTTTAACCATGTGCGCAGCGATGGACCCTCCTGTTCCTTCTGAAACCAGCCAACATATGGATCCATTCAAGACGCTTTCACACGACTGTTGTTGGCTGGAATGGGAAACGAGGGGGTTAGCGTCTCTCCTTAGCTCCTTCTGCCACCTCTCCTTAATGCGTTTATATATTGCTCTTGCTATATCTTTTCTCCTTTTCCAGTTATGATGATGATGATGATTTATCAAATAATTGTTGTAATAATCTGTAAATGTGATCCAAGTGAAAAATCGCAGTGTCCTTGTGGCTTCACCCACTGGAAGAAGAGCTCTCTTCTTGGCATTCACAAACTAAGGGGGAGAAATAAATAAACAAAATGTATTACGATTTAGTTGGCTTTGTTTTAGTTCTTAAAAATCAAGTGTTTATCTTTAGGGTTCTGTTGGATCTTTAAAGGGAAAATCTGTAAGCGATCCAATCGCAATACCTTGAACATACATACATAAACCAAAAATACAATATAACAAAGTAATTATTAAAGTGTAATTTATCGCACCAGCTGCGTATCAAATGTCGAGTTCTGTGGCAGTCTGTGTAACGTAACGCAAAGCCCAGCAGTTCCTCGAATTAAAACCCAATGACTGCTGCGGCTTTTTGTAAGCTGAGTGCCAAGGATTGCAGAGAGTCTAGACTCTAGACTCTCGAGAATTCTAGAGAATGTACCCTTTGGAGTTCAATGTTGGCAAGTATTCTTGTTTTACTGCTAATTTTGCTCAGTGTTCTTTATGTTTAATGCCTTTTGGATGGATTGATATCAAATTCATGACTCCCTTTAACTCGCTTATTTTTTAAATATTGTTTTTTAGGCTCTAAAGATCTATAAAATATGGTGAAAAAATTTCTTTTAAACCGCAAGAAACTTCTTTATTGACAGGGCAACTTTTATTTATAGAAGATCGATAAATAAACAAGATGTGGCGCAATGTGGCATGAAATACAGCCGATAATATGGGTTAAAACCAAAATACGGCAACTTGATGGACGGATGAATAATAAACAAAGAGAGAGAGAGAGAAATGAAAATAATAATAATAAATACAAATGTATGTAACATTTGTAAGTTGCCACTCTCCAAAAGGCGTTTGCATGCATTTTCATTTCGCTCGAATGGAAAGCGTAAATGGCAGCAAACTATTGCAAATTATGCGCTCTTTTCTACAAATAGAAATGCCCACCACCTCTCTCGCTCGCACCCCCTCTTTCTATGGCTCCGCTAGAGCTCTCCCCCTCCCTTTTCCCCTTTCCCTCTCATTACCACACGAGCCAACTGCAGCGCTGAAGCGTTTAAAGGCGCCAGGCGAAAATTGTTTTTTAGAGCGCAAAAAAAAATAAATAAATAAAATAAAATAAAAAAAAACCACAGACACACACACATAAAAAAAAAAACACCCAAAAATGGGGCAGAAAAAAATCAACTCACGAGACTTTGCAAATAAAATGACTTCCAAAGTGATATTATATCGCAGCACACCAACACAATAGCAATTACTCTAGTTTTGTGCATGTGTATATTGCCCGTGCGTGTGCCTGTGTGCAAGGGCGTACAGGTGGCCGTAGTATGCGGGGGAGCGGGATAGCAGGCACATGCACATGTACCGAAAGGCGGCTGAGAGATTATGCAAAAAAAATCAAATGAAATAATGCCCACACCAAGGCGCACCGCTATTCGAACGACAACCGGAATGGCTTTTTGTCGATTTTTTCAACGTTTTCATAAGCATAACCGAACAATTCAAGCAACTGAAGATGCATTTTTCTAGAGGAAAACTTTAGCACGCACACAAACACACACACGCACCTACAAACACGTACACATGAACTTGTACATTTTAGGCAAATTAACACTTTCTTAATGTTGGTCAGTGTTGGTTAACATCCCAAAAGAGCGTGGGGTCGGTGGGCGAGGGAGGGGGGGCGGAGCGAAAGAGAGGTTTGAGCAATGAAAGAGAGGGAGCGCGTGCTTTTTCTTTTGTAATTGTTTTATGCCGGCAAACGTATGTTTCTTTTATTTAATTTCCTGCTGAATTGGCAGTGCCGCCGCACTTATCGATAAGCTTCGCAGGGTTGCCACCTTCTGGCAGTTGTACAAACTTTACAGCACTAGTTTACCCAAAATGTAAACATTTAATTTATGCAACAATAATTAAACGAAAATCAATCAAGAGTTTATCTTTCGCTCTCTCTCTCTCGCTCTAACGCACTCACGTGTGCGTTCTCTTTTTAGATTTCTCGCGTAATTCCGTTGGAATTTTGCACATTTTTATAGATTCTTTTTTTTTTAATTTTTTGTTGTTGCTCTTTTACCTTGACGAGTTTTATTCTCGTTGTATTTCAAGTTTAGCACACATACGGCTGCACGCACTCAAAAACACACAGCACACAGGCACACAATCAAACGCACACACCTGGACGTGCATGAAATACATACAAAAACATAGTTATAGTATGCAAGTTTTAGTTTTTTTTTCTGCAGCTCAAAACCCGCCCAAAAATTAATGGAAAATTACAGTTGTTGTCGGCGTCGCCCGCTCTGCTCACTCCCTCTCGCTCTCTCCCTCGCGGCAATATCCTTATAAGCAGTAACAATTTATCGTTCTTGCTCACTTGCTCGCTAGCGCCTCTCACTCACACACTGTCACTGACACACACACACACACACGAACACGCGAGTACATTCACGAGTTCTTTCGAGTGTCGAATCAAATCGAGAATTACCGAAAGTAGCAGTCTGCTCTTTGTTGCAATTGGCATTTGCAATCGCCGATTCGCATGTCCTTTAAAGATCGCAGGCCCTTAGCCGCCGTGCGAATATATTTATTGCCCTTTTTCAGCGCCTTCTCCGTTTTTGGTACGATTTTAACGACGAAAATTGCAATTTCTGTGCGAACACGCGACCAGTGCTGCCAGTTTAGCGGTTATAGCTAGTTTTAGCGTTTTAAAAATGGAAAAGCTGAAAAGTGTGGCTGTTGGTACTATTCCACAAATACCCAAATAGTTCTTGTGGTATTTTTAAGTTGTTTTTTATATTCCCTGTTGGTCACACCAATCTTTCTTATAATAAATTGGTACTGCTTGCTCCAACTAAAAACTGCTTATTGCAAAAACGATCTGCTTGCTGAAATACTTGCTGAACTGCTTGGTGAATTGAGATGCCGCGGACCTTAGCTATGTAGCTAGTAGCTATTTTCCCACTAGATCTAGATTTTTTAAATTATTAAGTTGTGCTGTTTTTAAAGAAAATCTGGCTTAATTGTTTCATATATTAATTTAAAAAAAATAATAATAATAATGCTCTCTTAAAGCATGTTTTTTTGAATTAATTTTTTGTATATAGACAGTTTTAGCTTATTTTTGGACAAAAGCTAGTTTATAACTAGTTTATAGTTACTTTTTACATCGATATAGTAAATTATGTAAATATGTAAATTTAAATGTAAAATTTAAAAATGTAAAATGTAATGAAAAATATAAAAATGTAAAATGTAAAAATGTAAAATGTAATGTAAGACGTAATGTAAAATGTAAAAATGTAAAATGTAATGTAAAATGTAATGTAAAATGCAATGTAAAATGCAATGTAAAATGTAGAATGTGGGTGCAGGATGTAGAATTTGGAATGTAAAATGTAAAATGAATTTTACGTATCATAAGTAAGGAAAACCAAAAGGCATCTCACCAACTGCCAGTGATGCTCAGTTAGCTATAAAGCTCCGTTGATATAAAAAGGCATCTCGCTAACTGCCAGTGATGCTCATTTAGCTATAAAGCTCTATTGGGTCAATAGGACATCCCGCTAACTCCCAGTGTTTGTTTACATCCATCTTTAATGATAAACAAAAACTTATCATATGGAAAATAAAAAGAAATTAGAAAACCACTATATATGCAGTTAAATCGCACTTGAAAAAAATACTGAAAAATACTGCCAAAGTTATCGATTGCGCCACTAGCGATGGCTTAACAGCTTTAATTACTTAAAGAATCTATCTTGACATTTTCAGGATTAAAAAAATATCTTATTTATCTATTAAATTGATTCAAATGGAATCTATTGCATTTAAAATTATAGTTTTGGGGGAATTATATTCCATATTTTGTATATTAAAAAATAATAATCAATACTATATTGAAAAAATATATATTTTTATGGAAGCTCTCTTTTGGCGCTTAGTTTTTTTATTCTTTTTTACTGGAGTTTGCCAGGAATTAAACGCCAGTCTTATGCCCAGCTTTAATAGGATTCCATGACTTAGGCGGCGGTAAAGCTCCACTTAAACCCTTGGACTACGTCTAGAGTTTGTTTTAAAGATTGCCTTGGTTTTAGGAAAAAATACAATATTTAATCATACAATTTTTGTTACACAATAAATATTCGATATATCGTTAGCGTTATATTATATATATATATAAAATCAACATGGGCTCTCATCTTGCGCTTGAGGTACATGATTTTCGTAACAGTTTTGGTAATGTACATAGTTATTTACAGTAAAAATATAGACAAGTATATCTTAGCTTGATATCCTGCATTAACATAAATTAAATCCATGGACCTGCGTCTATTTTTGGATGAATGGAGAACAAAACTTATACGTTGTAGCCTTGAAATTGAAAGGGTTTTAGGGTTAAAGGTTTGCACGATATGATTTTGATATGGAAACATGAGAGAAATAGTCGTACAAAATTATGAAATACACAAAACTGGGCTATAGAACATGAGATAATCTCATTAAGCATAAATAAATGTATGTTTCAAAGGCTAAATCTATAAATTAATTCTCCAATTAACCACCATTTCTCCATTGTCTTTTCCGTTTTCGCTTTTTTAAGCGAATGCTAGCTGGCCCGACTTTGAAGACGGGAGCACCTGGAACATGGATAGCCACGACGACACAGACTCTTCCAGCAGCTCTGGTGAAAGCAGGTGCCACATTCAATGCAGCGATATATTTTACGCTGCCAGGGATAAAGAAGCTCGCCACCCTTGCAGTGTTCGCAGACAAAGGCACGACCCGTGCAGAGCTTCGAGAAATAATAATAATAAATTGTATATATTTATAAGCTTGATTTCGAAAACTCACCACACAATTACGGACATGCTGCTCACTTAAGGCAATCACCTCTTTGATGGAGCGACTCATGCTGCTGTTTTGCACATCCACAAAGTCGCACATGGACCACATGTCCGGATCTTCGGTGATGTGAGCAGGAATAACATTGAAGAAGGCTTGCTCTCTGTGCACGGAAATAAGAAGATGAAAATGCATTTAAGATGTAATTTAATCTCAGTTTTACTCACCTCTCTGCAAACCGACAATTGGCTATGAATCCCTTCACCGTCTGCAGTTGCAGCCTCCTTCTTCTAGCGGTGGACAGCTCCTTGTGCTTGTACAGCTGCTCATTTAGATCCGGGACATGGAATAGCGGAAAGGCGTACATCTGCTCGATTAGCCGATAGGCAAAGGAGCACACGGGATAGCAACGAAAGTCCCAAGAGCGCAGAATCCTTGCCGGTATGGCCGAAATCTGATTGCGATGACAGCCCGTGCACATGTATTTGCCAAGGTAGCTGCAGTAGCGAAAATGCTGCTGTAGATGCTTCGCCACACGCATGCCACAACCGGCACAGCGCTGATTCTGCTTGGCCAGCAGCTGGCTTCGACTCTCCGTGGGATGCTCGGTGAATATGATTTGCTGGCGGGGCGGAGCCCAACTGGACGTGCCCCTAGTTAGGCTGGACTGTTCGTGATCCTTTTTGGGCATTGGCAGCGGCAGTAATTTTTGCGGTGCCTCCTGTTCAGAAACCAACCACTTGAGATGACTCAATCGTGGCAATTGCTGGTCACTGAAGCGTGATATCAACTGCAAACCCACAGCCTCGGCACTGTGATTCTCCCCTCCGCCAGCAATCTGCTCGGCATAGGGCATTAGATTCGTTTCCGCTGCTGGATTTCGGCTGCTGGGACTGGGACTGCTGTGGTCTGGTCTGGCCTCCAGCCTGCGACTCCACTTCACATGCTCGATGGCCGTAATGCAGGCCTCCGAAATACGAAAGTGAGCATTCTCCTTCTCCAGCTGAGTGTTGTTGTGCGTCTGCCGGGACATTTGCAGGAAGGAGGCCAACGATTGCTGGTCTAGCTTGTCGCTGCCCGGCGTAATGCTCACCGAACTGGAGGCTGTCGTTGAGGCGGTACTACTGCTGCTTGCCGCCGATGATCCCTGGATATCCCACGGTGCCGAAGCAGTGCAGGGAGTTGACACAGCAGCAGCAGCAACAGCAGCAGCAGCAGCCTCATCCAGCATGCTGACGCCCTCGAAAAGGGTTTGCTGCTTCTTAAGCTTGCGGCCATTTATAGCCAGAAAGTTATTCAATACACCGCCCTCGCCGGTGGCATTTAGATCCTCGCCTAGGCCTCTCTGAAACCAGCTGGTATACACAGGCGGCGAGCCAAATAGGCTGCCCAGAAAGCTGCCCACCGACGACGAGGAAGCTGCTGCTGCTGCTGTTGCTGTGGCTCTTGGTAACTCCTCCATTTCGCGGGGCAACTGCTGCTCTTGGGGCGTCAAATCGGTCCAGATTTTGATGTCATCACAGTTTATGAGTTGTATGCGTTTATTGGGACTGCAGCCGCTGGACGAACAGGAACTGGTGGATGGTGGGGCCTCCACAAAGTCCTCCCTTGGTTGGTGGCAGCTGCTGCTGAACGTTTGGCAGCGTCGTCGACTGAAGCCACCACTGTCCTCTGGCTCTTCGTCCTCTGGCTTAAGATTCGGCAGACTCTTGAGTCGCCGTAGAAAGCTGCGCTTCTGCTGTTGGTGCTGATGCTGGTAATGCCTCTCCTCGGGCACAGCCTGCAGCTTGGGGGAGATGCTAAAGTTCGGCTGGGAGCAGGTACGTCGATGGCGTAACTTATTTCGCACCTCTAGTTGGCCAAGAAGGCCGCTCTGATTCGACTGGACAGCCGTTAGGCAGACAAACAGGGCGGTGGCATCGCCCGAATGACGCAGAAAGGCCTCATTGCTGGGATAATAAAAGTCCATTAGCTCCGGATCGGAGACTAAGGTTTGCAGGCACTGCGTCAGGCACTGGGCGCGCAGAGAACGCTCTGTCCACTGCACAAGGAACTCTTCGGCTCCGAACGAACCAGATGGATGCAGCAACTGCGACTGGAACTGTGACTGTGTCGATGGTTGTGATTGTGGCGTTGGTTGCTGTGTCGTCTGCCTTTTGCCTGCACTTGCCAGCAGGAACTCGAAGTCATCCGTCAGTCTCTGCAGCTCCACGGGCAGCAACTGATAAGTCATGAAAGAGGGAGAACCACAAAAACAGAGAGAGAGAGAGAGAAAGAGGGAGAGTGTCAAAGAGGCGTTGCATAAATACAATTCTTATTTCTAGGGAAACGAATAGCAAATACTCTATTTCAAGTCTTTAAACTCTTAGAA
This sequence comes from Drosophila truncata, assembly GCA_008042515.1. Taxonomy (NCBI): domain Eukaryota; kingdom Metazoa; phylum Arthropoda; class Insecta; order Diptera; family Drosophilidae; genus Drosophila; species Drosophila truncata. The sequence goes on along the minus strand of VNJQ01005879.1, from coordinate 121,621 downwards.
CTCCTTAAATGGCTTGAATACAGCTTGGACAATCGATTAATTACGTAAATATCTCAATATCATCGATCAAAGTGATTCCAAGGGCAACTTCTCAGAAGATCTTCGTGATATTTTGTATCTTCTTTGGCTGCTCACCATTCCATGCTGCAGTATCCGAGTGCAGCTCTGCGATAGCAACTGAAATCCATCTGACGATTTCGCACGAAACCAGAAAATTGTCGATCTTCGCAATTCCGACAAAAGGGAATTCCTTGCCAGGCGTTGTTGTTGCTGTTTTCGTTGCAATTCCACTGCGCTTTCTGACGCAGCTGCTGCTGCTGCGGCTGCGGCTGGGGCTGGGGCTTCGGTGGCCACGTAAGTGGGCGCAGGCATGGCCATGGCTGCTGCACCTGAATTGTCAGTGGGGCGGAGCGCTTGGTGGTCGCATCTCCACTTAGTTCATTTGAAATGTTTTGCGAATTCTTGCTTGTTTTTATTATTTTTATTAGAGGTGCAAAAACATCGATGAAAATATCGATGCATCGATGATTTTCAAATTTTCGAAATCATCGATGTTTTTTTTTTGCTACCATCGATGTTTTTTGTGCCGTTACTATTAAGAGGAAAACCGAGGGAACTGCACAGTTATTTGTTTTATTTTTGAATTATATTAATAAATTTATTATTTTGTAGTAATAGAAGACTTTTTGATCTTAAAATTATCAGAATTTTAAGTTAATGTATGAAGCACAATAAATACCTTGTTTTTATATTTTTAATACAGCCATAAAAAATTGTAGGTACGTGATTAGTCTGGTCTTAAACCTTGTGCTATAATTTTTATAGCATTTATCGACAAGTCGGTTTTCTTACCCAAAAAAAAGTCGGTTTATAACAGCATTTTAAATATATAAATAAATATCAACTGAATTTAAGGTATTTTATGTCACTTATCACTTTTTAATCACAACACAAAACTTGACAAATCAAACCAAAAAATGTATACCGCTTGCAAGAAGTTGTTCCAATAATCCATCATCAGCAAGGGGGGCGATCACCTCCTTGCCCACCAACCGCCCACCACTCAAGAGGTCGTGAATCCTGATTTGAGATTTACTCCCCTCCTCCCAATAAGAAATCTGTATCTGCCACTGATCATCTTTGAATTTAATGGAATTTAATACATAAGGAATATATGTAGGTCTAATGTTTTTTACATTTCGCTGAAATATATTTTAGGATAATACGGATTAAAAAATTTACAAATGGGTGTAAAAAAGGTAAAAAAAAATGGCAGCAGCTTCCCAATTATCAAAAATGGCTGCCACAAGAGTGGATCGTATTCTTTAACTCGCTCCCTCGCTCTTAGCTTCCACTTATTAGGAGAAGGAAAAATCAAAGGGGAAAAAATGCTCGAACGGAAACATGAAGAGGATAAGAAAAACACAAAATATGTTTGTCTCGCTCGCCCTTACACTTGTTGCATGCCACAGATCTCAATGGCGAATTCGCCATTAGGATTTGTAGCATGCAACAAGTGTAAGGGTGAGCCATTTTTCTCATTTGACTTTTTCTTCTCCTGAAAAGTGGAACCTAAGAGCGAATACGATCCACTCTAGGGGCAGCCATTTTTAATAATTGGCTTTTTAATTTTTAAATGTCGAAGGCACTCTTTTTGATATATTTTGTGACTTAATGTTATTAATAATTAATTTTCCAATAAACTATAAATAAAATTCGTTTAAGTAGTACTTAAACAATATAAATTAAGCTTATTAAAAATGTGTAAATGAGTTAATGGTATTTAGAATAAAAGTCTTTGAATATTTATTCCTTTTTTACTAACTTTATTTATAATTTAGGGATTGTAGCTATCTTAATTGTGTTAATTAAAAAATGTTTGAATGGGTTTATGTTATTTACATTTCATTAAATACACTCTTGGATATTGGTTTATTACTTCTCCACAGTTTCAGTAGGCAAACAATTCCGTGTATCATTTTTGACCCTCAAAAGGCACAAATCTGGCCAAAATGGAGGTGGGAGGTGGGAGAGGCGTTGAAAGCCAGGCAAATCGACAGCTTTTGGATAACCGCAGACAGCGGTGGCAATATGGTTGAGCATTGGAACACGTGACTTGAAGTGAGGTGTTGCTGCATCGAAGCAATTGAATTAGCCAGCAAGCACCTCCCCCTGAGGGGGTATTGCTGTAGCCATTGCTGCAAGTACACTGAAAAAAATATACTATGAACCTCATTAAGGTTTTTATATATTTGTAAAAAAATTATAGGTTTAAAAGATAATTAACAGAAATTTAAGACTGTTTTGGGGTTTTATTTGAATATATTTCAATGAATTTATGTTATTTGGTTTTTTATATTATTTTCTTAAGAAAAACTACATAAACACATTGGTTAGAAATCAAATAGTTACTTGTTTAAATAAAAAAATTAAGAAAATCTTTGACAATTCTGAAAAAACGAACAATGCAATAATGAAAAATATTTAAAAACCATTTAATAATAATTGTGATCTAATAAAAACAATTTAAAGTAATAAAACCTATATTTTTTCGAGTGCATCAAAAGGACTCTGGGTACAGGGAGTAGGAACGGTAGCAGCAAAAGTCAAATGTAATTGGTTGTGCCCGTTGACCCGTTGACCTGTTAGCTCTCCACTCTGCCTGCTGCGAATGAGTTTACAGTTTCGATTACAACGCTACCGACCTGGTCAAAACAGCGCTTTAGGGCTTATTTTACCGCCTCTTTAGCCAACTCGAGTGGCAGTCAGCCAAAGGATGTTGTAAGAGGGCAGGATTCTAGTTCAGAAGGTTCTGTTACATTGTCAGGCATTATTAATATTAATCATTAATACCTTAAAACAAGAAAATGATAAATATTAACAACAATAACACCATCAAAATGGTTGTCAGATTGTAGATGGCATTAATTAAATTATCTTACCAATAATTGCTTGTGAAACGCGATGAAACTCTTAATTTAAACTATTTTGAAAGTTGAGGCTGAAAGTGGGGGTGAGGCATGCAACGTGACCTGTCAGTCGTTGACATATTGACTCATCAATTGCTGGCCCAACAGCTTTGACAATACTCAGAATGGTAATGACAATTTCCAGCACCCCCCCCAAGACTAGCCCGCAAAACCCACCAACTGTCAGCGAAGGGACTTGGGCTCGAAGGACACTTGAAGAAATGATTAGTCATATAAATTTTAGATTATTTCTTGAATATAATTTGAAACAGAGTCCAGGAAAGTCATTTTTTAATTTAAAAATCTAGAGCTTGAGAATAATTAGTTTTAAATATAAATTTGGGTTAGATTTTACTTATTTTTTATTTTTTATTAAAGAAAATGTAGCATACTTTTTGATACAATTAATTGATTCACAGTGATTACACTTTCTGAAGAAAATAAATGGTATTTTTTATGTCAAAATTAAAATTCAAAAATTTGTATTAAGGTAAATATATTATAACATTTTTCTCAGTGTACTCGCTTACCGGATTAAGGCTAGCAAAGAGGGAGACAAATTTGAAACGACGGACGACGACCATAACAATGGCCAATGTAGTGGAAGAAACGAAATTTTTATGTTAATGAACACAATTTTTCTCTGTTTACTTGCGCTTGTGTTAAGTGTCGCAAATAAATTCATTAAAGTGACATTTTTCAATTTTAATGAACCTGCCCTTTCCCCCGTTCCCCCTTCCGATTTCCGAAATGTAAATGAACGGCAACGTCCAAGGAATGAATACAAATAACACCCATTACGACGAGGAGTCGCAGGATAAATGTTAAAATTAAGAAATGAATTACGGCTTATTTATGAAAATCATCAGCGGCCGATTATCGTTCTCGAAATCTCACAGCAAAAAAAAAAAACACACACACACACAGTTTTCATACCCATTTATGGCATCCATTCAGCGCTTTATCTGCGAAATATATACTCGTAAATAGTTGAGTGTTTTGACACTGGCCACTGGCCACGAGATGTTATCGATAATGATGCTTTTGTCATTACGCTGCGTATTTATTTGCCCCGTTGCGCAATTATCAAACGTGTCCTTGTTCAATCGCTAAAGTTTTAATTGCTCTCCGCTGTGAGGAGCTGTTTATATTGAGCCCTTTATTCAAAGGATACAAATCGATACGAGATTTTATATTTCATATCCTGGAAATCAAAGGGATATTAGGCTAAATAATGACTTTCATCAGTAAGCTCAGTAATCAGTAATCTATTCGATATATGATACAAAATATGAATTTATCGTTAAAATATCGTTTCCAGAGGCATATAAAATCGGTATTTTTGTGGAAATGACTAGATTTATCGGAAATTCCAGCAGAAAAGCCCATCCCAAGGGAACCCTAGTATTCTTTTTGTACTTATTACAACTTTATTATTATATTATTATTTAATTATTATATAAATTTAAATATATAGTTAAAACTGTTTGGGCTAAAAATTTCAATAGCATACTTTTCTGCCCAGATAAAATTTTTTAAATTTAAAAACTGATTAAATATCTAAGATTTTAGTATTATTTGAATAAATAAAAAATTAAAAGGCAGAACATTTAAATTTGAATAGCAATATTTTGGATTTTTAATCCTCTTTAGCCCAGGAAGTGTCCTCGATTACGTTTCAGATACTCCTGCAACTATAAAGTTGTAGAAAGCCTTCTCTTTAGTTTTGTTCCTTATTCTTAAGCCTTAAACTTCCAGAAGTTTTGTTTGATTTAAATTTACATTTTTTAAATATTAAGATGCATGGAAGGTGGGGGGTGGGGAAGTGAGTGCCAGAATGGCTGAAAATCACCGAGTAAACAAGGCACGTGTGACTGGTTGTGTATGTTTTACATGTAAATGTTTATACACACACACCAACACACACACGTATGCACTTAATTTTTGGCCATTTGCCAGCTTATTCTTCTTCGCCTCCATGTGATGGGCTACCCAATTATGAGACATTAAAAGTACGCGCATATAAATCGCTTCATTTTTATGCGCAATTACACGGGGGAGACGGTAACCTTGGCTTTCACATTCCCTGCTTTCTTTCTCCTTCGTCCCTTTTTTCACCTTTTCCGCGCTTTTACTCGCTTAAGCCACAGACTCAGACACAGCCACAGCCACATCTACATCCACATCTACAGCCTTTGTATCTTTGTATGTGTATGACTGTATGACACCTGGAAGAGAAAATAGTGTCTGTGTATATTTTTGTGTTCTCTTAGCCCGATCTTCGTAGCAAACAGTCATCAGCCCTTTCCCACAAGAGAGCGAAAAGAGAAGAGTGGGAATAATGAAGTACAGAGGGAGGGAAGAGGGAAGGAAGATGGAATAAAGAGGAAGGGAAGATGGAATGAAGAGGAAGGAAAGATGGAAGGAAGAGGGGGGAAGAGGGAGGGAAGAGGGTGGAAAGAGGGAGGAAGAGGGAGGAAAGAGGGAGGAAAGAGGGAGGAAAGAGGGAGGAAAGGGGAAGGAAAGAGGGAGGAAAGAGGGAGGAAAGAGGGAGGAAAGAGGGAGGAAAGGGGAAGGAAAGAGAGTGGGAGGGAAGAGAGTGTAGAAGAGAGTGGGAGGGAAGAGAATGATAATGGGAAGATAATGGGAAGAGGGAGGGTAGACTTCACTCCCATGCGTCACGTGCCAAAAGCTTATTCTCTTTCCCTTTCATCTTTCACAAGCCGGCCTTAAAGACAGCTGAGAGAGAGTGAGAGAGAAAGTGGTCTCCCTTGATAGCTTGATTCTTTATTTTCTCTTAGTATTATTCTCTTTCTTTTCTCTCCTTATTAGTTCGCATGCGTAAGCCGGTAAGCGTAGAGAACTTTTTCTAATAGCTTTCCATTTGGCTATTTTCCTGAGTTAAGGTTTTTGTTTACAAAGCTCCTCGATAGCATTTTTTTGTTGTTTTTAGTGTGGTGAATTTTTGTAAAGGGTGTGTGGGTGTCTATTGTTTGTTTTGTTTGTTTATTTTTGCGTGTGTGTAGAATGATTTGTGAGTTGTATGGCCTGGAAAGTGGAAAAATTCCCCTCAGACATAGGAGAAAACGCCTCGCAGAATAACTGTAAGCCTAGGCAGCCTAGACTCAACCTTCAGCCTAGACTCAACCTTCAAGCCTTGCCTCAACCTTCAGCCTTGCTTGACTCAACTTTCACCATCATATTGACACTACCTTCAGCTTGAGATGGCCGACAAAGCCTCGTCTTCCCTGTCACCCGTCGAGGATGTAGCTTCTCCTCCACCACCCCCCACACAGTGGCGTCGCACTAGTCGCCGGCTAACACCTGTGGAGGTAATCGATCGGGATTATTTGCTCCGCCGCCCGATCCAGAGAGAACCTTCCACAGCTGCTGCTGCTGGTAAGTGCTGTTGTGTTGTGTCATCCCCAAAAAATGTGCCTCAAGCCTCAAGCTCTATCCAAAAACCAGACCCCGACGGGCCTTCAGCTGCCAAGCGCGAATGTCCCCAGCCAGATCAGTGCCAGCAGAAGCAGCGGAAGGAGGAGACGGAGACGGAGACGGAGCCGGAGCCGGACCCGTACAAGTGTCCACTTTGCCTGGAGGGTGTGAGGCAGCGCCAGCCGGTGTCCACCAAATGTGGACATGTTTTCTGCCACGATTGCCTCGAGGCTGCCCTGCGCAGGGTACGCAAGTGTCCCCTGTGCAATGCCAGGCTGAGACAGCATCCATTTATTCGCATTTACCTGTGAGACTTGCATAAATTTTAAATTTAAATTCAACTAACTAATGAATGTTCTTCTGAAATCTCAGAAATATATATGTATAATTTTTTTAAAATAATTTCACCGTGTGCTATGGGCACAACGCCTTTCTTTCTCTCTCTCTCTCGCTCTGTCTCGGTTGTGCGTTTCTCTGTGCTCCTCTGTTCGCCGTACTCAATTAAGTTAATTCCCGCTTGCATAAACTGCGGAGTTGTTTTTCCGGTCCCAGCCTCAAGTCATGTATTTTGTATTTATTTTGATTTAAACAAAATTTAGGCCACTCAACCGTGTGCACTTCTGGCCGGAAAAGTGTCAAGCCTAGGACCACACGCACTCCCTAAAAAGGAAAAAAAAGAAAGCAGAAAAGCGAAAACTTAAATACACAAAAACCTTTAAAATTTGCCACCGAAAAAAAAGGAAAGAAAGGAGAAATCAAGACTTTAAGGACCAAACTTTCACCGGAAGTGGTATGGATCCAGTAGATATGTATATATAAAAATCTCCCAGCGTTACTTTGCCTAATGCGATTAGGCTGTGGGGCCTCCATTCCATGCCATTGCCCTTGGGCCCCTCTTCCTGACAGCCACTAATTTTTCGGGGCGATGGCAATAAGCGGATAAAGTCATCTTTGGAATTAGCATTTATTTATCTCAAATCATAAGCCGCATGGAATATATTGTGTGTGATAAATGAGTTGAGTTGAGTGGATGAGTAATTGATTTCATTATTGATTTCAAAGAGGAAAACACTTTTTTTTTGTTATTGAGTTAAAACCTAAAAAAAAAATCGTATTGATTGTGATTAAAATAGTGTTTTTTTAGATACTTTTTTTTACTTATTTATAGCTATAGATATGTGACTTTTTCCCTCTAAAACTTGCGATGGTTAGTAAGTTCCAAATAGGCCTAAAGAACTTCGGACTAAAAGCAAAATACAACTGTTTCGACTGTGACATACCCACTAGTTGCAAATCCTAAGATTAGGTTTGTTTTTAAATTTTCTTAACTATTAAAATTCTTAATAATTCAAAAATTATAATGATATTTATATAAAAATGTGTATATATAACCATATAGCTTTCAATATCCACTAAGGCTAGATGAATTCGTCGGATGATATTAACATATCCTGTAGTCACATGTCCTAAAATCTGGATTCCTTAATTATTTCATCTTTTAACTTTAAAAATTATACGAATATACGAATATAAAATGAAGATATACCAAATTCGTAGCATATAATACAATATAACCAACATACCCCAAATTACTCTCCATTTTAAACAAAAAGAAAATCAACTAAAATGAAAAAAACTGAAAAGAAGTCACCGGCCGACCGACCAGCAAAAGATAAAATGAGAAAAGTCTACGTCGACTTTGAAGCTGATTATCTTGCCGCGCTGACAGCAGACTTAGTGACCAGTGGGGCAAGTGGGGAAAAGTGGGGGTAGGTGGCAACCGGGGGCAGTTTATGGTAGCCACATTTAAAGGACTTTTGACAGTGGACATAGTCTAGAATTAATTTTAGAATTTTATAACTAGAAAATCATGCATAGATGGTAGATATATATAAATATAGACTTGGTTTAATTTTAATACAAAATATTGGTGAGAAAAAAACATAAAAACATTAGGAAAATATACATTTCCCAAAACAAAATATATATATTATTTTTAGCAAGTTTTTCCCCACAGTCACCGAGCTGCCACGAAGGCGCAAAAGCCAAGACAAGACGTTAATATTATTATACGCTTTGTAAACAAATTATGAATTATGTTGGATAAATAGAAAAACTTAATAATAACTTGATTGCGGCATTTGGCCGGCTGTCTGCTTAGCCACCTTCGTCAGCCTCCTTGGGGCTATGGGTCCTTTAATGGGATGTTAATAATAAGTACACTGAGCTGAAAAGGCGACACATAGGAGATTATTTTGAAGCTAAGAAAAATTAAAGAATAAATCTTGCTCATTATGTTGCTTGGTAAATAATAATTATCATCTTTTGTGAGCTTTTTATATTGTTTAGATTGTGGTAAAAACATTTTCTTTCAGTGCTTTGATGGACGCTAATAGCTTAAGCCCAAACTCACCGCTGGCCTAATTGAAGGTGGCTATAATGGTGAATGCCCAACTTGATAGACAACTTCTCCTCATCTTTATCCTTCCGCTTCCTTCGAGGTCATGTTAGTTAGGCTCCAAAAATGGACAAAATTCTTATCCGTTTGAGTTTAACTATTTTCATGAAATATATTTAAACGAAAACCTATCTTTTGGGCTTCGCTGATTTGTTTTAATTCGAAAAAATATACACTTTAAAAATTGATTTATGCTTGGAGCTTTAGTTTTGCTTACTTTTGATTTCTTTTGCCAAATTAAATTTTAATATAATTTCTGTTCAGAGTGCCCCTAGCGCCATTGCTACCCCCGGCCAGTATAAAAATTGCTTAAATCGAAAAAGTTTTCCTTCTTTTTTGCTGCGTACTTGGGAAGCTGCCGTCCTGTTGTTGTTTTATAAATATACTCTTCTTAAACAGAGTCTTTAAGCTAATAGAAAATATATATAAAATTAATGTAGATCAAACAAATAGGATTTCTACAGAAATTGCGCCTAAAATGAAATATTTTAGGCCTTATATTATTTATAAATTTGTAGTTTACAAGGTATTTTGGATGTGAGCTTTATGATGTATTCTTAATTTATTTATCAATGAAAATATATAGTTTTTCTAGTTTTTTGATTATAATCTTTATAATTTATTTATTTCTTTTATTAATAAAAATCTATAGCTTATAGGGTCTTCGGAATTTAAACTTTATGTCTAATTTTAGGCATATATAAATATCATAGCTAAGAGTATCTCAAAGCCCTCATATTCTTGTTAATCTTTTTGTATCTTATTTGTTGTTCATCCTGGCGCAGCGCGAGATTCGCGACTAGGAAAAGGACAAGGACCAAGGATGTGGAGGAGCGGCCAGGGCACCAGCAGAAATACAAAGGCGATAACGAAGCCGAAACTCCAAGCTGACCGTTGAATGAGGTACTCGCATCCGGCCACCAACAACGAGGAATTCAAATTTATAACAAAAAAAAAGAAGATATAATATATATATATGTACAAAAAATGTGCACAAAAACAGGGACAGCTGTTGTTATCCACCACCTTCCCTTCCTTCCTCTGTTGTGTTACCTTTTTGAATATTTATGAAAAATTGAAACGTTTTAGCGCCGCGCGCCTGGATTTTTGGGTATTCCTTGGCTTACATACCAACCATCCTGTGTCCGCCTCATTTATCCACCTTTCTGCCTGCGCCTCGTTTGCTCGCTTGTTAACTAATTGTATTTTTTATACCTCGGTTCTTGATGAGATCAAAAGTATGCACATTCTATATAAGACAAGGGGAGCTTTGCTTAATTTTTAACCAAAAAATTAAGGCAACAAGCTGAAGAGATTCGAAAGTTGTTTAGGATTTCTTTAATTAGTGGCAAGATTAGTTTTCTTTTTAATTTAAATATTATAAAAAATACTAAAATACTAAATACTAAAAAATACTAAATACTAAAAAATACTATACTTATACTAGTTTATATTATTTCCCCTAAGTATGCTATACTTTTTTGTAAACTATTTTATAGCTAAAGGAATTCAATAGTTTGCATTATTCTTCATTAGGTTTAGAAATTTCAATTTAATTTAAATATTATAAAATTAATACTTAATATATCTTAAATTTTATATTTTTAAAAGTCTATTACCAGGTATTTTATAGTCTATCAAGTCAAGTTACTTTTTTGTTTTTTTTCGTTTTGGTTTTGGGTTGATGGGTATTTTGTTGCCACGCACAAAAATGATTTAAGTGCGCTTTCATTAATTACATTTGAGGTGGGTGGGATATGAAAGTGTATTTGTATGTGTGAGTGTGCTTAGGTGTGTGTGTGTGTGTGTGTGTATCTGTTGAAACTTTAATAGACCGAATTTCTGGATAATTAACACGCTAAGCGTATGAAAGATGCATGAAAAGGGATAGGATTTCCCCGCTTGACAGCGCTAATAATTGCCGGCGCTTAAATTTAAACTGAGATTGAGTTAGTCCAACCCTCATCAGAGCATCATCAACAGACCCTCTCATAAAATATACTGACAGGTGGGCTGCCCGTGCAAAAAGGGTTGAACAAATAAAAGTCAGCAGATGAAAATAGGAAATTTTGGTGGAATAATCCTCAAGTAATGATATTTAATAGTTGAAATAGTAAATACCTTTTGGGTATTTGGAATTTGGGTATTTGGAATGAAAATAGGAAATTTTTGGTGGAATAATCCTCAAGTAATGATATTTATCAGTTGAAATAGTAAATACATTTTGGGTATTTGGAATTATGATAAAATAATCCTTATGTAATGATATTTATTAGTTGAAATAGTAAAAACTTTTTGCTATAAACCCGCAAGATAATAAAGCTTAAAAGATAACTTTAAAAAAAGGTAAATATGCCCAAAGTAAGTCTTGCTATTATTATTTCTAAATATATTTTTGACACAACATTTTCTTAAAGCTAGTTTCCTTATTAAAGAAGGGGTTTTTAGGTGCACACACATCAAAGTTTTGTGTGTTTAAAACCTATCAATTTAGTTTGCTCTCCTAATCCGTCCGTTGAGATCAATTAGTGTGCCCAGAGGGAGAGAGGCTCACGAACTTAACACTTTTACTTCCACACTTTTCACTTTCCCCCGCCCAACAAGGACCCCAAAAAAGTTTCCTCTTCGAATTTAAACTTTATCCTGTGTGGAATAAATTTCTGTATATTTTCCTTTGTTGTTGACACACAACAAACATGGGAAAAAGAATAAATAAAAGGAGTCACTCCCACACGTGATGGGGCCCGGACTTTGACGAAATTGGTAGTGAAGGCTGATTAAATTGATGCCAACTTAAGCACAATTTAATTATTGAGAAACTAAACGAAGGTTAACGTTAAATTTGAATGTCTCAATATCGTTTTTGTTTAATTTTTTTTTCGTTTGCGTGTTCGTCAGCCAAGTTACAAGGGAACACCCCTTGTCCCCGTGGTCGGGGCAAAGGATATCGTCTGGGACTTGCAGACAAATGACTTAATTACTTTTTCAAGTCGGTTAATTAGTTCTCGGCCAGCAGCCAAATGGAACTGGTCAACGGACGATGACAGAAATAGCAACTAAGAGAGAGAGAGAGAGGGCAACCGGAACGGAATGGAACGGGGACGAGTCAGAAAGTTAAACATAAATTACAAGAAATTGAAATGGTTCTTGCATTGATACCGCTCCGAAGAGGAAGGGAGGTGACTTTAACATTTATTGGGGGCTGTTAACACTATTAAGGTCCCAGTTCGGAGTTCCCTTTCCACAAACTAATTTATTTTTTGTGTCATTTTAGCCAAAAGACAAGCAACCGTGGGCCAAAAGTCATTAGGACAAGTTTGGTTCTAAATTGAAATCAGTTTTGCGGGTGTTTGTTGTTTTGCAAAACCCACAGCGAGGAATAAAAACTAATTTATTTTCTATTCAATTTGTGTAATTTATTTTATACAAAATACTTGTATGTACCCCCATTTACTGCATTCAGGCATGAATTATTAAGCTTATTTCGCTAATTGTTCGATTTAATGCACGCATATTGTATGGCAATGTCTCTGTGGCTATGTCTGTGATTTTTCCAATTGAATTTATACGCAACGCATAAATTTCCATTGTTGACCATTGTGCAATCAAACAAAAAAAAAAAAAAGAAAAAAACTGAAATACAATTTATACATAAATTAATGGACTATCGATGGGCGGGGCTCAGGCTTGCATCCTTGAATTTCATTATTATTATTATTATTATTCGGTGGGGGAGTGGGAAAATTGTCTGCTTTTTGTGCTGATTTTCCCTTGTTTTCCTTGCCTTCGATGGTTTTTCCACATTAACGCCCTTCACAGCAGCAGGAGCATCATAATGGATCCCAAAAAAGGGAATATTGGATGATGCCGGAAATACCCTGTAATGAAATACTACTTAAGATTTGATATATCTATTTTTTAAGGTACGAAAATAAGCATTTACCTTAAATTGAATCACTTTTTATATTTTTTCTATAACTTATATCATTCTATAGAGCAGCTTGTGGTCGACTTTTGGCTTGAAGAGCTCTCTCTTTTTGCTGGCATTGCGTGTTTTATGGGACTATTAAAATGGCCGAGGAGCTCTCGGTGCAGTTCCGTTCCACGTTCAACATTCCGTGCTCCTCAGTTCAGTTCAGCTCGGGGCTCAGATTAATTGCTTGCTATCTTCAAATTACTCATACGACCCGTTGTCCCGCTCTTTTGCTTTTGTTCATCTGCTTAAGCGAGCAGCTCCTGCTGGCCCGTGTCATTTACATTAAGCGTTTCAGTAGCAGTTCAGTTGAGGTCCCTTCACCCACTCCTTTGGAAAGATCCCGAGGAGCTGGAAACTGGGAGAATCAAGTTGCCGGAAGCGACCGCTCGTAAATTACCTGAATAATGCAAAATAACAATATTTACCCATTGTTCCTCGGCCTTAACCCTCTCTCCCTCTCCTTCGTAGGTGTTTTATTTTTTTTTTAAGAAGGAGATAATCAGCTCTCTCGGGCTTAAATGGAACTTTAATTATTCCAAAGCAGCGGGGTTTCTCTTTCAGTGTGCTTTCTCTGTGAGATTTATTTAGGTCGTATATTTAAGATAAATTCTCAAAGAGAAAATAATCCAAAAAGGGAATATTTGAATACGTACAGATGTGTGTAAGGAAATATTATATAATTTTGTTGAGCATTAATGTTAATTTTCTTAATTTTTGGGATAATAAGTGGAATAATATTAGGATTGGCATTTGATCGAATTCCATAAGTAATATTTAACTGCAGAACAAACCTTCTAAGTAATTTAAATTAAGAATAAGACAATTTTCAAAAAATGTCAAATTCGATAAACTTATCGATCGATATTAACTACTTTTTTTGATAAATTTACAATCTCTATTAGGATCGATTGATTTGGCATTTGATTGTATCAATCATGCAACGATGCTGTTAATATAAATATTTTTTTGGCGCAAAATCAACATGTAAAACTTTTAAAAATACAAATAGAATATTTGTATATTAGTAAATCATTAAAAAAATACTAAAATCTATTTTATAAAAAATTAATAAGATTTAGAAAGTCGAAAAAAGTTATCCACAGATATTATATTTTTTTCTGCATAGATAGAGCCTTGATTATCATGAATATTATAAAAATAATTCTTATTTTCCCTCTGTGTATTTGTTTATATATATATATCTACAAGTAGTTGTATAAATACGAATATATATGGCTGGGTACATCGATAAATGATGATGTTCATTATGTGCGGCGCGTCTTTTGCGATTTAATTAAAGCTTCTGCTTGGCAGGGGAGAGAGGGACGAAAGGTGTGATACTGTGAGGGTGGTGGGTGGTGGGTGGTGGTTGGTGTGGTGGCTGCAAGGCTGCTAGGCTGCTAGGGTGTGGGGGGTAGGGGGTAGGCTTCGCATGCTGGCCAGTGATTTTTCAGCCATGAAGCACGGAGATGGCACGGAGATGGCATCATCGCCTTCATCGATGAATTGCCGCTGCCATTTAATAGCCTGATGATGTCGACCGATTGCTTTCCTTCAGCCTCCCCCCTCACTCTCTCTCTCTCTCTCTCTCTCTCTCTCTGTGGCTCTGCTCTGCTCTGTGCGTGTGTCTGCTGCATAGCTTTGTCTCTTTCGTTCCTGGCGCTGCACACGTTCCAGTTTGTTGCTGCCGCCATCATCGTCGTGCACGTAATTTCCGCTTCCGTTTCAGCGAACGGCAGCCGGTGACACGCGACAGATGTTTGCACATACTTAACGCACACACACGCACCCCCAATCATATATGTACACACACATGCACGAGGTACACAGAGAGAAATGGTTCATAAATAAAAATTAAAACCAAATTAAATTAAAATTCAAAATAATTAAATTATAAAAATGATTACCATGTGAATTGTATAATTATATATTTTATTTTTACAGAGAATGTTTTGTTTTCTACATTTTAATTATATTTGTTTTGTTAACAAATTATTTTCTTTATTTTTAAGAGCTAGAATATTTTTTTAACCGGTTTCAAGCAGTATTTGTAATTTTCCAATGTGGTTTCTACTAGACATGTCTTTGATATTATTTATCTTAATAAAATATTTAAAATAGTTATTAAATAAATATAATTTTAATAAATTTCCAATATTAACATTAGTTAATATATATTTAATAAATATTTCTACTTTCCTGGCTTAATTTTCAATTCTCAGCTACTTTTGTGATTTATTTACATTTCTTTTCTCTCTTTTTTGAAACTACTTGATTTCTCTCAGTGCATACGCACACAGTCTCATGACTGGGTAGGCTTACATGTCCCTGGGTTTGTTTGTATTTGTGTTACTATGCCATTGACTGCGAATCAGAGCGTGAAGGCCATTACAAGTCTGATTATATTGAATCAAGAATTCAATATTTAAAATTGCACGCACACAACTCACCCACGCATCCTCCTTCTTTCCCCCTGGCTTGCCTTGAACCCCGATGATCATCAGTTCCGCTCGCTGTTAACAGTTTTTGTGGCACAGACAGACAGGATATATACATATATCCTTCATATATACATATATACATATTTGTATATTGTAAATGTTTGTCTGTGCGTGTCTGTGCTCTCTGAAGAATCGAGGTGGAAATGAGTCTCTGTGTTTGAGGATGCCAGGGGAAGGACAAATTAAATGAAAAGGAGGCGGCAGGAGGAGAGCGAGGGAGGAGTCAAGCGGAAAGAGCAAACAATTTTAAATTATTGCTCAAGCACAGCCAAGTGACTATTAATAAGTTAACAAATTGGTAACTTCATTTCCAGTATTTCAAGTGATAATTCTTGTGAATAAAGTGCGAATAATGATAAACGGCAGAGAACTTTTCAATAAATTAATTCAAATGAATTGTAAATTGTTTAATTAATTTTTTAATAAATCTAATTATTAAATGATATAGAAATAATGAATGAACACTTAAACCAAGCTCTTCTTCTTTTAAATCTCAGTATATTTATCCAATTAACTGATTTAAACTGATGAAAAATAAGTAACTCATTTTGTTTTACCCAAAAGAAAAAAGTTTGCCATAAATTATATAAAATTAACCAAAAAAAATTAATAGGAATGGCCTCCGAAAATGCTTCCGGCCCTCAGGAGGAGCCTTCGTGTTTGCCAGCCATTAGGAAGACAACAAACGAGGATTTGCCGCACTTAATTGTTATCTTTGCATAAGCATGAACAAGGAACAAAACAATTGCCATTTAATCGCAATGAAAACGAACTTTTCGGGCCTTTTTTCAGCGAGCAAATTTAATTACACAAGGACTCGACGACTCGCTTGCTTGGCTGTCGCATTGCAGTTGCGGGGGAGCGGGGAGGGGTGAGGGAATGAGAAGCTGTGGCAGGAGGAGAAAGTGCTAAGCAATAAGGATAATCCGAAAGGCTTCACAAGCAGCAGCAGTAGCAGCAGCAGCTCTCTGGCAGCTTAACACGCCAAACATTGTAAGCCAAAGGCATGACTGGGTCTTACCGCCTTGTTCCTCCCGTACCCGTACCCGTACCCCTGCCAGGAGCAGGACCTCCCCCTTTCCACGCCCTTGTAATTACACATGTGTGAGCGAGAGAGAGATTATTGTTATTGTGAATGTTATTTTTATTTGCACGTCAACCGCAAACTCATCCAAGTGAAATTGAAGCAAAAACAAGGCTTAACATCTTAAGGCGGCGCATTGTTGGTGAGTCTTTGCAAAATGATGACAACGCTTGAGGTTGTCTCCCTATATCCTTTCTTTTTTATTTTGTTTCTCAAAAACCCCCTCAAACACAGGCAGAAAATATTATTAATAACGAAATGAATTGCAGTATTTTGTAGGTGACAAAAATATATACATTAAAAACGTTTATTAATTAGTTTTAAAAAGCAGGAAAAATGTTTGCAATTCAGGTAATAATAAAATAAAATAATCTATAGTTATTGGATAGAACATGCCAACTTTTATGGTCTTTGTTTTTATTTGCTTATAAATATTATACATAATATTTATTAATATGTACCATTGATTTATTTAAAGTTTTTTAAATGTTATATATATTTTTGACATTTCTTAACATACTATTAATATTTAATAATAATATTAATAATATTTCCCCCAAGGATTCTTTACTCTGTACACCACATTTCCCCTGCCCTGTTCCTCGCAATGTTCCTTTGTATCCTCTTGGTTTTTTGCATTTTGGGTTGTAATTGTTTGTTTTTGTTTATTTTGCGTGCCACCTGCCTGCCTGCCTGCCATCCTTAAAAAAAAGAACAAATAAAGAGAAATATAACAAAAAATTTTAGGAAAGGGATAACAATTAATAATGCCAAAAGCTGGTGACTATGCCTCTAAAGTTAAGAGGCATTAAGGATTTCTCAAAAGAAAATAGCTATCACAGTTATCATTTAATATTATAGAGCATTTGGAAAGTGGAATAAGTGGTCATCACTGCCCAGGACCCGCAGATTAGCAAAAAGATTTGATGAGCAAACATTTGGCCAGGGGAAAGAGGAGAATCCGCAGCGAGGGGTAGAGTGTCCTAGAAAATAATTCACTGCAATTATACGGAAATGTTGTAAGTTTCAGCATCCTCCAAGTGTTTGCTTAACTACCTGCAGAAAATAAGGGAAATTTGTAATAGGTGAGGTAGTTTAGACTGGTTTAATTTCCTTACTTTAAGTTTATTAGTTAGATTTTCGTTAGGCGTAACTTATCTTTTTGTTATATTAGTTTATTAGGCCTCACCTGATGCTAATTTTATAGCATACTTTTCAGGGCTTCCTTCACCCTGGATTTCTTTAGAATTTTCTTGAACTATGCATATATACTTTAGCTACCCTGTAATAACCCCGGCTTAAGCTTGGCGCATTCATAAACCTTTTTACTCCCCACATTTTTTTTTCAAGCAATTCTTTGTAATTGAAAAGCGCTGAGCTGCTGGGAAATTCTGCATTGTACATTTTCGGGGTGAGGCAAAGTGAAAGGGAAAAGGGAAAGCAAGGCAAAGCAAAGCAAAGCAGAGCAGAGCAGAGAGCTTACTTATCATGGCAATGCCGCCATATCCGCCTGGTAATCGAAATTTGCAAAAAGGGATATAGGAATATCTGAGCTCACACAAATACAAAAATGTGCACACGAAAAAAAGCAATATTGAATGGGAAAATTACTAGAAAAAATGTTCTAATAACCCATAAAAAATAATTTAAGAATTATAATGGATTAAATAGGTTTTAAAATTTTTTTTTAATGGTTTTACTAAATTTTTGTAGAAAAAAACCTATATTTATCACATCCTATATATATTATTTCCATTTCTATCCAATTTCCAGTTAATTTCCAGTATTATATACATCTATAGCCTTTTTCAATATTTATTTCCTTCTAAGCAATCTTTTTTAGTGATTTAAGAGCATATATTTTTAGTCTGGAATGAGCTTCTATTTATGTATATATTTTTTTTTATATTTGCCATATATGTTATTAATCCATTTTAGATATATGCTGGCAATGAATTGCCGATTTTGCATAAAGTTTTTTCTGTGTGGCTTACATATTATCTCACACACATGTGTGTGTTCCATGCGTTTAGCAGGTGTTTTTTTTTTTTGCGACTCTTCTGTAAAATTTTCATTTGCATTTGAGGAAATTGTTTCGGTTTCCCTGCTTCCCCGCCACTTTTCCTTCTTGGCTCGTTGAGATTTTCTTCTGTTTTCTTGTATCTCTTTTTACTGGGCCTTTTTTTTTGGAATGAATGATGCCATAGAAATAGAATTGAAAAATTCAGTTTAAAAGTGAAAATCATGGCCAGAAGTTCACTACGCCAAATGCCAGTGCCGGCAGCGGCGGTGAACATTCCTTCGTGTTTTTTGGGGGGGTTTCAGGGGAGGGGTTTTCAGGGGAAGGTTTTGTGCGGTTTGAATTTCTGGTTTTTGGGGCTTGCCACATGCCACGCCCTTACCGAATGCCGCCACCCAACCGTCCAACCGTCCAACCACCCATTCCACCATAATTGGCCAATTGTCGGTGTCATTAACATGCTTGTCATTATTGGCAATGGCCCCGGACTTTGTGCGGAATGGGTCCGCAATCTCCTGAATATTTCATCAACTCTCTTGGCAGCTGAAATAACAACAAAAACAACAACAATAACAACAACAACAACTAGCAACCGCCATTGACAGCAGCAACAAAGTGACAGCTACAATGACAACGTTAAACATCAAATACAACACACAAAAGGTGTTTAAAAATTAAATTAAACTTAAAAGCTCACAAAATAATGAAATGAACAAAATGAGCAAAGTACTCACACAAAGTGGTTAAAAACCGAGGGTCTGCCGGTTAGCGATGATATATAAATATATAAATAAATCGGATAATTCAATAAATATCGTATCGATAGAGAATTGTCAAAAAAAGTTCTACGGAAATCGAGCATTTATTAATTTAAATATTTGAATTTCCAGAATATACCCCAGAAAATATCACATGATAAGAATTAATTGATTACTGTATTAATATATAATAATAATATATATAAAATCGATAATTTTCGATAGATTTATTGTATACATCATTATAATATTTTATATTAATCGGAATTTTTACAAATATAGTCACAGTTTTTTTGAAAGCAATTTTTTTTTTTTTCGATATTTTCATCGATAATTATCGATTGATTTATTTTATACAGCATTATAATATTTTATAATAATCGGGATTTTTGTAATATAGTCACAGTTTCTTTGAAATCAATTTTTTTTTGTATTTTTCGATATTTTTCATCGATAATGTGGGTACATCTTCAGGCTTGGTGTAGCAACAACAAATAACAATTACAATAGCTACTGGAAAAATAAAAAAACACACACAAAAACAACAACAACAAATAAGAGGATGCGGCAGCAACAATAAAATCGCGGTGACAATTCAATTAAAATATTTCTGCATAAATTTTCAACGCCTGCGAAAAAGCCGCTTGAGTAGCCGCAAAAGCATGAAAAGCCTGTGGAAAAGCGGCCGTGTGGCGGCGGTGCCATTAGGGTGGGGAAAGTCGCCGGCGCCGGCGGAGGTGGAGCTGAAGCTGGTGATGGAGGTGGTGGCCACAGGAGTGAGTGAGTGAGTGAAAGCGAAACAAACAATCAAACCGCAACAGCTATTGGGGTAGGAAGTGAATGATTGAATGACAATTGCATTTGCTCGGATGTTCGGGAATTCGCTGTTTTCTTTTTTTTTTGTGTTTAATTTTCCCCCATTTTTATTCCCCCTTCTCCCTACTGAGTTTATGCGGTGCAAAGTTCATGGTAAGTCATGGTAAAAGGCAAATGCAACCAGCTGGAAAAACGGGAAGGAAAGTGCAACCGGTGGGGGTGGGGGGGAAAGCGGAAGTGACTGGCAACCAATTAAGGTCCAATTGGAAGCCAGCCGGGCAATCCGTCGGATGTCTGTTTGGTTCCAACAAGTCAATCTTAAAGCGAAGTCCTTCCGGACGTAAAGCAGATTGTCAGGAAATTAAAAAAATGCTCTCCTTTGATATATATCAATTTTAAGCTAATTATTTACCTTTTTTTGCAATCAACGATTTTAAAGAATAAAGAAAATTGATCAAGAGAATTTAAGGGATTTAAGAACTTTATAGAAATTATAATATTTTTCTTTATTGAGGGAGGAAGATTGAGTTGCAACACTTTAAATAACTTTACACGCCTTCTTTATTTCGCTCGCCAATACAGAAAATGGATCGTGCTTAACATACGTTCTGTTAACTTCGTTTTTAACATAGTCTTAACATCGATTACTTAGGTTTAACATAGGTTTACTTAGCTTTGTGTGTAGTATCGATAATATAGTGTGACCCTCTACTAGCCTATTACATTATGAAGACTACGAATTTTTGCCTTTAGTTAATGCTTTTAAAACTTTAAGTTTGCTATTGGAAAAACCTATAAGTTAAAGCGACAACATACAAATTAATATTTAATAAATATAAAAAAGCATGGAAGCTGTAGATTTTCCCACAGTAGATTTTCCTATATTAGCTTTTCCCACAGTTGATTTTCCCACAAACTAAAAAGGATACCAGCTTCCGCCCAAAAACCACAACGGGTTAAACATGTGCGTTGTGTGTTGTGTGTTGTGAATATTGTCAAGTGTTCGCTGGCCTTAAGCTCGTTGACAAATTTTGTAGGGCCCTGCAAAAAAAAATATATATATATACGTATATCCTGCCAAAATGTATGCTTTATGGCGGGGAAGGATGCGTATACACATATATAGAAATGATAACAATAAACTATAGCTGGAAAAACGCGAAACGACGAATTTTCGTCCCGTAAATTGTCCGCACTATCCTGTTGCCAGTTCCGCTGTCGGTAGTGCTGCTGTGTGTATCCTGTTCGTCCTTGTAACAACAGTAACAATAACAACAAGAAGACTATGTGGTCTTTGACAATTCGTCAGACATTGTTGACACAGTGTCTGAGCAGGTTCGTTGTCGTTGTCGTTGTGGACGCTGTCCAATGCGGTTTCTAGGATTGTTCGCTGCTCGTTTCCTCCTCAGTTACTTTTCGGTTTGCTTCAAGTAAATATATCCTGTAATCCTTGTGTATTGAAGGCATATTCCTGGGAAAAATGTATATTTTGAATGCGAAATAAGTGCCAGAAATATATAAAATGTTTCTTCAACCTTTTCAAAGTTTTCTAAGCCATACATTTTGTGTATAAATTATTGGTTTGTACTTGTAATATATTTTATGTATTTATTTATTTGTTGTGTAATATATTTTATTGTTATTATATTATTATATAGTTATTATATTATTATTTTAATATATAATATTTTATATTTTAGGTATATTGCCAGTCGAAATCATCTTTATTCCCTTACCATTTATAACACTTGCTGCTGAGGCATTCTTCGTTCAGTAATAATAATAGCAACAACATCCAACCACAGGTGAGATTTGCTTAGTTTATTTATTTTATTTTACTTGATATTTTTCGTTTGGCTTTTTCTTTTTTTTTGTTATTTTTTGGGATATTTTCCAGCTTTTCTGGCAATTAGATTTATTGCTGAGAGCTCAGAGAGAGCGTCTAGTTTCTTGGTTTTCAGTTTTCGGTTTATGCTCTGCAAGGCAACTGGGAAAATTAACTGAGAAATGCTTTTTCCATAATGTTTTTTTGGTGGTTAAAAACCAAACTTGGTAAGAAGGAATCCTTAGGTTTACCTAGTTACAAATATGTTAACGCATGTATGGGTTTAGATATATATAAAAGTGTGTTAAGGGGTTACTTTTATTAAAAAGATGGCTCTAAACTGAAACTGTGCGCCAATAAATATTTTTATTGTGGAAAAGTTAAAAAGTAAGTTTTCCTTTTACATGGGAAATTTATATTAAAAAGAATCTGTCCCCAAAATTAATTTAGTTTCAAACAAAGTAAAATTTCTTCATATATTTAAGCTAAATATGTATTTTATAATATTATTAATTAAAGATAATTATTAAAAACATACTAAAATCCATTTAATATATTACAATTATTTGTTAGTTATTTTGCCAGCTTAAAAGTTTAGTTCCTAATAGTTTTAAGATCCTTAAAACCCAAAGGAATCCTGTTCTGCCTATTAAACTACACACTATATTATATATATTCATGTGCCATGTGTCTCAACAACAAAAACAAAAAAAAACAGTTGTAGTTTTTTGTTAATAAATTACAAATGCACATTTTTTTTTTGAAATTCTACTAAGCTTGCTTTTCGTTACGCTAAACATGTAAAACATGCTTTTCCCTATTTTGTTTTACACATACACACATGCATATTCACAGATTGTAATACACTGTTATTTTTTATATTTTGTAAAATGTTTGTTTCGGTTTCGGTTGCTGTTTTGTTTTGATTTTGGCTCACGCGCTGCCTGCCGGTAACAACGACGTGTAAGCCCGTTGTAAGTCGCTTCATTTCGCCTTTGTTGTTGCCGCTTAACCCACCCCCTGGATGGCCTTAACACCCGAGAGCACACCGGGCCACATTCGAATGGCGCAGGACACATGGCCGAGTCCTTTTGGGCAGACATGTTTTATGCCACCTGGCGCTGTTGCGGTTCCAAACATTGTGTGTGAATGTTGTTTTCTGTTTTTGGTTTTCTGTTGCCTGTTGGCTGTTGCCTGTTGTCTGTTGCTCTCGGGTTTTGGTTTCTGGCTTAAATGGTTATGTCCCTTTTTTTATATTCACAGCTTTGGCCGTTCCGTTATGAATTTTTCAATTTTGTGCAATCCTTGCGCTGCCCTTCGTCCAGGGGGGATTCCCCGAAACGGTTGCCAGTTGCCAGTTTGCCAGTTTGCCAGTTTTCCAGTTACTGTTGTTGCCTTTTCCCTGATTGTTGCTCTTGATGTGGCAGCTCTCTTTGGTTTTACTGTTGCTGCTGCTGTTGCCACTGTGTTATCCTTGCTGTTGCATTTATTGTTGCTAATTTTGCTATGTTTTTCTTTTTTTTTGTTATTTTTCAGTAAAATGTTGCTGATGTTGATAGTTCTTGTCTGAGGACATTTAATTTAATTTAAAATTGATTTATTTTAATGTGATCTTAGCTCTTTCTTAAATATTTCATTTTTGTTAAATTATTATAGCTTTCCAACTACTACAGATTTAATAATTTAATCCTCTAATCCTTTACTATCTTTCTTTATATTTAAATAATATTTAAAATTTATATTTATTATTATTTTTCCATATGGTTTTTAGTGATTTTCCACAGTGCCCCCTTTATTTGTTTAAATATTGTATATTTTGCTTATGCATTTGTTGTTTAGATATCTTTACTCTGGTAATTTCTGTTTTATATTTCTGTTGATATTTCCCTTGTTAATTGTGTGTGTTTTCTTGTTTTTTTTGCCCTGCTGATGATGGCCCAGTTATCGCTGTTTGCTGCTGTTATTGTTTCTGCAAAACTGTGCTCTACTATTGCTACCTTTTAGCATTTTCATCAGGTGTTTAATAGCTGCGAGAGAGACAGAGTTCATTGGCAATATGCTGGCAAAGGACTAGTGCCCGCGGGCTGGCCAACTGAAAAACCTGACAATTCAGTGGGTTATGCGGCACAGACGGTGGCAGGCATTGTGGTTTTAATAGGCCGATGGCCACACTTTCGCACACTGTTTCCGGAACAGTAAGAGAATATATATATATAAATCTATATTGAAAGTTCTACTCCGACACTTGAAAAAATAAAACAAAATAGAGAGCTATAAAATTATACAATTTTTAGCTTAGAAAGAGGCAGAGATCTTGTCCAAGACCAGCTTTTATTAGCTGGCCAGGGTTGTCATCTTCTTGTTTATTTAATTTCCTATTTAATTCTAGAGTTTCATCTTAAGCTTAAGAGAGTAAAATTGTATTATTTGTAAATTTTTTTGCCAAGTGCAGTTCCACTCTCGATGCTCTCCGCTTGAATGACCGTCGACAGGTGCTCATTTTATTGTATTCATTGTTTCAGTAAAACAGCCATTGTCCTCTCAGTGCGGGGCTGCGGGACTCAATTGTCCTTTTTGCTTGGTTGTTGTTTTTGTTTTTTTCTTTTTTCGATCGATTTGTGCAAAGTTTTTGGGTTCTCGTTGGACTAAACCAAGTTTAGCAATTATCAAAAATAGAATTTTAATTATATATTCAGAATTTGTTTGGTTTCATTGAATCCGAAACTTTTCCAAACTTCCACTCCCTACCCAGAGGAGTGAAAAATTCTCAGAAAAAGAAAAAATATATATATTAATACAACTTTTGTGGAGTAAATCGTTGTTGGTTTGTTGACTTTGCAGTACTTAAATGCTTGTGGGAAAACTCACAAAAATGATGCTAAATAAACAAGTTAAATCCTTAGCAAATTAAATAATTATAAAACTGTGAAAATGCTTGCTTTGCTCTACTTAATTCTATTTTAAACTTAAAAACATAATTTTTAACAATTTATTGTAAGAAATTGGGAATTTTTTAGATTGTTTAATAATTATTAAAATATATTTTAAATATTATAGGAAATGTTTCCTAAAACTAATTTAAGTTAGTCAAGTTTTCAACTTTCTGTCACCAACTCGCTTGCACTAGCAACATCGGATGTTGTTCAACATTGCATCTTAGCAACATCGGATGTTGCTCAACACTGTGTCTTAGCAACATTTAGTGCATTCCTTCATTGAATTCTATGATTTTGTGTATTTTCTATCATTTTAAAAGCAATCTTGCAATTATGCATTGGTTAAATATTATGCTATGCTCTTTGAATGCAATTATTGATTTATTATATGCCAGATCTGTCATTACTGCAAATACATACATAAATACAGTCCCAAAATCAAGCCCAAGCATATTGTATATCCTTTCTGAAAATAACACCAACAATTACATGCCAAAATCTGGATAGAAACTTGCATAACTTTGGGCCAGCTCCTTGATTATGTAATTAGGGCTTTTGCTTTTGCTTCTGCTTTTGCTTGTGCAAGCAGAACGAAGCTGCTCCGGATCCTTAGATCCTTGGAGACGGACTGATTAATAATTGCACTCGATTGACACTTAATAGCGTTGATTGCGAATAAATTTGCCAGATGTAAACAACAAAGTTGTATCTCTGTGTGTGTGTGTTTTGTGGACAAACTGAAAAGTTGTATTCTTTAGGAATCTTATGTCCATGTATGGGCCATGCGTATTTTCTTGTTATTATCGAAACATGGCTGCTAATCACACTCAAAGGCATTATACATATTAGATTCGAAAGGCAAATAATAAAGCACACACACACAGACCAGAGGGCGGGGAAAATGGTTGGGAAAAACCCAGAGACTTGGGCCAAATTATTCCTTATTGAGGCAAGCAACAGCTGCCTTGGATTTGTGTTCTCTAACGAAGGGTGTAGTCCTTTTGGTAGTGAGCTTTTTTGTGTGATAATAATATTAATATTTAGACAAGAGATTACATATTAATATAAATATTTAAATACTATTTAATCCTGAATTTAAATGCTGCTGATCATGTAATTTTTATAATAACAGAAGTTCTATAAATATGATATATTTCCCATAAATTACTAGTTTGTAAGTGTATTTATTTTCCTAAGATTTTATTTAAATTCCATCGATAGTGTATTTCCAGGCTCGGATATCTTTTTTAGCCGCTATTTGCTATTTTGTGGGTGTTTTTTGCCCTCCTCGGCTTCCATCTTACTCATTTGGCTGTAACTGTAGCAACCTTTGACCGCATTTCCCCTGTTCTTGTTGTTGTTCTTGTTGTTGTTGTTGCCCTGTGGCCTGTGGAAGCGGCAAAATAGAACAGCAAATTGAACCAAAAGAACGTCTCCTGTCATCCCTTGGCCCCTCTCTATCCGTGGCCGCCTTTCCTGCGGCTTTTTCGTGTGGTCTCAGTTGTCCTAGGTCCTGTTTTTGTAAAAACGCAGTCTCTTTTTTGTTATCTGTGTGTGTGTGTGTTTGCGCGTTAAGGCAAGGCAGGATTTTTTTGTTTGTTGTTTTCGGAGGGGAAGGATATACTCTTTGGACAGGGTTAATTGGGTATTAAGGTGCTTATTTTGACTCCCATACATGTATTAGTTGCAATGGAGTTAAGCTAACTTTTTCAAATATAATTTTTAAAACTTTGTAGTTTTATTTACTTGAGTTTAAAACTAAAATAAAGAACTAGGCATATTTACGAAATTATTTGAGGTATTTTTCAACATAAAACTTTTTTTATTATCTATAACTTTCCCTCTAAGAGTGAAACTTTAAGTTAACTTCTCTAAATATATATTAAATATTCTCCTGTAGTGCTCAGTGGTCTAGCAATGCCAATTCGCTTGGGGCTAATAAAAAAGAACTAGCAAATGCATTCGCAACATTTTCCAAAATATTTTCCACAGTCTGTGATCCAAGAATGTCATCTGACATTTCACCAAATGCAAAAAAAAGGGAACTTAAAATAAAATAAAATTGAAATAGAAATAAGTATAAGTATATATGAAAAATAGAATCAGAATCAGAACGTTGTTGCCGTTGTCAGCGAGGCTACAACTTCCTTGGGCCAGGACGATGCCGGAAGTGCCGGCGGAAATGAGTAAAAAACCTACAACTCACTCAGATTCCCGCTTTCTCTCTCTCTGCTCGGTTCTCTTCCACTCGAACGAAAGGAGATTGTATTTGAGTCAAAGGCCCACTTCGGCCCTGCTCGGCTCTTGCTTCGTGTTGCCATTCACTCAACATTGAGTGTTTGGGGAACAATGCCAGAGATGCTGACATTTTGAGATTGAAAAAATATGAAAAAGCTAAAGCTAGGGGAAAAGTCATTATTTAGGAGGAAATCAGGCTTTTAACAGCATGATTTAGGAACAACAGCCAAATAAATCTAGCCTCGTTCTCCTTTATTTTGTTTTTGGAAAGGTAATAAAGCTAAAAAAGATACAATACAGATAAGCCTTTTATTTAAGCATTTTATTTAAATTTTATTATAATTTTATATTTAATTAATATAGGCATTCATATATATTCTGCAAAATAAAACACCCTCTTTTTTAAATATTTTATTCTTTAAATTTTTAAAAATTGATATATAAATATTCATTTTTATAATGTTTTTTCAATAAACTGATTTATTAATCTAGTGTAAACTAACATAGAAAGTGATTCAAATTAGAATTAATGTTTTTTTACTTTTTTTTTCCTTTTTAAGCTTTGTTTTTATATTTCAAAACATTATCATATAGAAATTATGTGAAAATACCAATTTACAGAATAAGAATAGCTCTGATTTTTTTTCAGGGCAGAAGTTGACCAAAAAGCAAATGATATCTAAAAGTAATATTTAATCCGAATGCCATTAAAAAAATACAATGCAAAAAAGCTACAATGTACTGTTTTTTGTGGTTCTAAAGCGGTAAAAATTATATATAAAGTATAATTAAAAAATTTGTAGTGAAAATAAGCAGCCTTTTCTGTTTAAGATTGATTGAAGGTTGCATTTAAATTTGTATAAATATATATTTTATATATATAAATATGTATATATATTTTATAATATATACCTTTCCGTTTTATGAATAATTTGTTTGTCCAAAAAGCAGTCTCTAAATAAGACTATCCAATACTCAAATATTTTATCTGTTTTTCCCATATTTTCCCCTAAAAGTTAATGTTCAAAAGTACATTTTCCTATAACAAACACTCTCAAACATAAAGGCTAAATCTGGCGGGAAAACTCGACGACTTGGCTGCACTGTGGGGCGCCGCATCCGCATCCGTGCGGAGTGGAAGAAGCAGCACGGCGGCCAACAGCCGTGGCATCCCATCGGCATCGCAGAATCCGGCAACAGTCGAGTAACAGACTCGATGCAGAGCTGATTCCGACATTCCGATTCCCGACGTTGCGTATACGCCCCAGTGTACGTCGAGCTGGCCACGTGTACGGACGGACACGCGGCGCGTTGTGTTTTGTAATCCGGCGAGAACAGAGTAAACAGAAGCCGAAGAAGATCGCGAGAGAATTGTTTGAGATTGTTCAGTTATTTTTAAAGAAATATCTATATAGTAAATCTGTGTTTAATTCTTGTTTTTTTTGTGTTTTTGGTTTGTGCGTTTCTGTGATTTGATTTTGTGTGTGAAAAGTGTGTGTGTGCGCCGGCATGGAAAAAATGCGCGCCAAAAATTGAGAAATTTTCAACAAAGCGCAACGCAAAATAACACAAAAAAAAGAAATTAAAAAGAAAAAACAACCGCAACAAGATTTTGCAGTCAACCGAAGGAGTCAAGCCTAAATAGTAATACATTTAACCATATATAATATTTGCCCCGATTTATTTATTTATTTATTGTATGCAAATTCTATTCAAATTACAGCAGCTTTGCAATGTAAACAAATCGGTTTTTAGCCAAAAATAACACATTTATTTCCCCACATCGATATATTGACCAATTAATTACCAAATGTGACAATATCAATTAGTAAAACAAAACAATTAAAATGTTAATGTTAAATATCTAATATTTAAACCAAATAAAGCGGTAATAATAATCTGCAAGCAAAATAATCATCAAATTAAAACCTTAATGCGGCTGAAAGAAATTTGCATTTAATTGGCATTTTGCAACCGTGTCGTAATTTGCTTTTAATGAGTCAAAGAAGAGATTATATTCCGGTTTAAGCTGGAAGGCGGGTAGGAAGTTAAGGGCGACGGAAGAAAAAATAATACAATTTATTACCCACGGAAATTGTGGTTTTTAAAGCGTTTTTTCGCAAAGAAATCTGGTGAAATTTCGATACTTTATGGCTTTTTGATGTGTGGGTTTATAAATATGTTCTTGGCCCAATTTTGATGTTTTACAAATTAATATTATGGGTTTAATTATGAACTTGAAACTGAAACTTTTTCATTTCTGTTCTAGTTTTTTTTTACGATATTTATTATAATACTTAATATTATTTTATGGTTTATATATGCCCAAAAATAGGACAGCATTTGTATAATCTTGAAATTCATTTGATCTGAACGATTTTCTATTGGGAATTCAAATGTATTTTCTGTGTATCCCATATAGATACGTTCGTTTGGGCCACTTAGCGAATTGGCAGACATATTTTTAGACATAGCCTAAATAGTAAAAAACAAGAGAACACAAAAAAACAAGAGGGGGAAAAGCGTATAAAATCCGACGACACGAACTCAGAAAGCTATAGAAAAGAAAACCGATGAAAATGAACAAGAAAAAAAAATAAAGGGGACGACGACGATGGGGGAAAATTGAGAGAAATTCATTAATAAAAGACAGCAACAAGAACAAGAGCAAAAATTAAACGCCTGCCATCAAGTTTTCCTTTTCGCATTTTCCATTTACCATTTACCATTCACCATTTCCCATTTCCCTGGCCTTCTTGTCCGGCACAGCTGTGTGATCACAGAGAAAAGTGTGGGGAAAATTTCGGAGAAATGCGAATGAAAATGAAAATTATTACATATGCGTAATAGGCGGTTTTGTTGTTATTGCTGCTCTTATTGAAAAAGATTTGCTGAGCCAACAACAACAACAAGAATGACAACAAAAACAGCGCCAACTTTGACGAAGGTTTTCTTCGTTTTCCCCGAGTTTTTCCCTTTCAAAATACCCTAACTATAAACGAGTATTCAGAGGTCAGTGGCTTGTTTGAAACTATATATAAAATATGGTCTTAAAGTTGAAAGGATTATTAGGAAATTCTCTTAAAACAACAGCTTAAAATTGCTTTATATTAAATAAACTATAATGCTTAGGGTAAAAATATTGTCAGTAAAGTAAATCAGCTGAAAAAAAGATATACTTTATAAAATATATTTAAATTTATTTAATGAGAACCAAAAAAAAAAATATACCATAAATTATAATACTGTTTATTCAAGCGAAAAAAGGTAATTAAAAATGGTTATGAATTATATTTATATTTATTTAATGAGTACAACAAATATACCATAAATTATCAAGGAAAAAACAATGTAATAATTTGTATGGATTATAGATTTTTAATTAGATGATTAAGTAAATTTTTTATTAGTTAAATATCAAAGAGCATTAATTTTCTTTTAATGTTTGTGTTTTTTTATTATTAGTTTGTTTACAAAAAACACTAATTATAAGCTTTTATTGCATTAGGTTTTTACTTAGTTTCAATTGTTTACAAGTTCCCTGACTTTTTCTATCCTTTTCTTGGCCTATCTCTCTTTTTCTTTGTTGGCGGCTGACAAAGTTTTGCATTATGTACATACATCTATCTCGTCTGGTTTTTCCCTCCTCCCATTGGCACATATGTGGCCCAAGGCTATCGCTATAAGGCTGTGCACGCACTTTCGGCGCCCTCGTCGATTTCTTAGTTTTTATTTTTCATTTTCCATACATTCTTGCTGCTCTCATTTGCTTTTTTGCTTTTTCTTTATATTTTCTCAGCAAAGGAAAAATTTGGGTGTATGAAAAAAATAGCTGGCATTAATTAATTAACTCAGGCTTTCAATAAGCTTAATGAAAGAATGTTATAATATATATTTTTAGAGCTTTATGTAACAATATATTATAGACTGAATGTTATACATTTTAAAATGTGAAAACTCCAGGGAAATCCCTCTTTAATCATTGAAATAATTTGCATAATTTGCATTGATTTGAATGCTTAACTTTGTATCATTTTCATATCTTTAGCGAAAATTGTCTGTTCCATTATTTCGCCATATCCTTCGTTAGGCCCCATTTAGTTTTATCTCTTTGTCGGAATTCGCTGTGATTAAGTTTTTTTTTGTTTGTTTTAATATTTGGCTCCATTTATTTCAATAGAATTAAGCCGCAAGTTTCTGCGGTTAAGCCCGGAACTTCCTTTTACGATTTCCCAGCTATTGGTTAGCTTTTCCCCCTCTGGTATTGTGTTTTCCGAGCAACAGGTTCTCTCTCATTTGCAGGGATTTCTTGTAATTTATTTGCCATTTTATTGTTTTCATTTCGGTTCCCCCTTTTGGTTCTTATTGTTTTTTCTTTTTTTTTTTTGTGGTAAAGTTTCCTGCAATTCCCAGGGAATGCGAAACTAATTGCAGCCGGATTTCAGCTGCAAGGACTTAACAATATAACCGAAATCGCAGGCTACTAATCAGAACCGAAAACGAGCCACACCACACCACACCACAGACCAGACCAGTGAAAGTATGTAAAAAAAAAGAGAGAAACGATTTCAATAAATGTCATAAATTTGCCCGAGACAACTTTACACAGGACCGAAATGGCCAAAAGGAAATGGTTTTCCACCATCCCTTGGTTCCCTTGGTCCTCTCTTTGCTCCTGATTATCGTCTGCTTTACTGTCGGCTTGTAATCGCTTTCATTACAAGCAGAGAAAGCAAACTGACCAAAAATAATAAAATAAAATGCAGACTGGAAGGGCGGAGGGCGGAGGGGTGGGTGGGCAAAATGCAAAATGGCATGAAAATGGAAAAACAACATGTCCATTTTCACAATGAACGAAAAGGGAGCCGAGAGAGAAAGGAGAGATAAACTACTGCCTTTCACTTTTTGCCTTTCTTGACTTTCTTTCTTTTATTCTTTAGCTGAGCAGTAATTTATTTGATTATTTTTTTATTCTTTATTTATTTATAATGATAAATTTCAATTGTTATGTGGCAGGGAATATAGATCTTAAATAAATCTATATATAAAATGCTGCTTTTGTTGGATTTTTCCACGTTTTGATAACGTTTTTCTTGTGCCACAACAAAGGTAAAAGTTAAAAGCTGAAAAATATCAAAGAGAAATAATGTTTATGGTTATAGTAATGGGTTTTTAATGGGTTGTTATATTATTTTCCCTTTTTAGATTTTAAATAGAATTAAAACTCTTTAATATATGATAGTAATAGCACTAAAATATTATTAAATTATGTATTTTTCAACTCATTTTCCTCTCAGTGTATGCCCATGCTGTCTTTGTGACCTGATTGCGGTTACACGAACCAGTCTTGGGCAAATGTTTTAGGAAATTAAAGGCAATGGCATTAAAAGGAGATGGCAATTAGTTAGAAATTATATATTTACAATTTTTATTCAAGGCTATGCCTCAGCAATAATATGTTTTACTGCCTGAATTCATTTTTAATAAATTAAAAACATGTTAAGAGCAATAATTAAGGCCTGACAATTCCACTAGAAATTCTAAAAACAAATAACAAATATTTGCGCCCAAAGCAAATGGCAACAATTTTAATTGTATATCTTTTTCGCACAAACCAAAAAGTTACTATCAATTTTTGAGCAAAATTGTGGAAATTCGCAGTCCATTTCCCCTGGCAATCGCGCTGGCAAAAAGAAAAATATGGCAAATGTCGCCCGCTGGGCAAAACAATACATATATTTAATTTTAGAAAATTGCTAAATGCTTTCGCTCTATGAAATCATATCATGTTGCGGAATAAAAATCAACTTGTTATTTCTCTTGTAATTGTGCATTATTTGTGCCAGCTTTTGGCCAGCTTTTGGCCAGCGTGCATTGTCAACATCAAATTGTTCTTTCTCTCTCTTACTCTGTGTGTTGCTATCCCACTCTTTCTCTAATCTTTTGTGTTCTATTTTGTTATATATTTGTCCAAATATAGGTTTCTTTTTTGTTTTTTTCCCCTCTGGGCCAAATTAGCGAAATTACAAAACAAACTGCAATCTATGAAACGCAGAATCCATTACTAAAGGTGGACTGGGAATGCGTTGATAGGGATGTGCTATTGCTGATCTTTTGATATATACATTCAGGCTACAATATTTATTGTATTGCATCTATCAATAAAAATCGCAATCGTATAAAATTGCATTAATATTTTTTAAATTTTCTATTAAAATTACTCGTTGGCCATATTCTTATTTCATTGCAATGAAATCAACAAACTTATCGGCATTTATGAATTGAAATTTAATCAAAAAGTATATACATTTTTTAAATATTTCATTTAAATAACTCATTTAGTGATATATTTTATTACAAAGTAATAAAATTATTTATCGAAAATGATCATAGCCGATAGTTATGCTTCGATAACTTCGATAATCGACTGCCATCGCTAACTTTGAT
This sequence comes from Drosophila truncata, assembly GCA_008042515.1. Classification (NCBI taxonomy): domain Eukaryota; kingdom Metazoa; phylum Arthropoda; class Insecta; order Diptera; family Drosophilidae; genus Drosophila; species Drosophila truncata. The sequence goes on along the minus strand of VNJQ01005879.1, from coordinate 88,155 downwards.
GACGTTGACGTCAACCGAGACGTCAACCTTCGCAGCAAACTAAAAGAATTTGGTTCAAGTGCCAAATGAAATATTGACTAGGCAACGGCAACGGCGGCGGCATCTCAACGACCAAAGAACACTGCGAAGATGAGACTTTGGGCATATGGTGGCGGCGCGCGTGTCTGACCAGCTCATTCCATCATCCATTTTCCGCTTTTCCACCTCACCCTCCTCCCTCAGCCTCAGCCGAGCCGGTGGAGAAGACTATGGTGTTGTTGCTCTGAAATAATAATAAACATGGCAAATATTTATTTCTCATAGACTACGCGGTAGCAAGGGGGTATAATGCGAGTAGAGGTACCTACAAACATATATATTCACACATATGTATGTATGTACATGTGTGTATGATGGGGCAGGAGAATTTAACGACTATGTTCTTGTTCTGCATTTAATTAAAACATGATGATAATTGAGAACGAATTTAAGGTGTCTGGTATATGCGGATGGTGCCCTATTTGCTCTGCAAACTGAAGAATAATATATACTTGAGCATTGCCTATTTATATTATTATTATTAATTAATTTTGTCAATAAATTAGACTTCATATTTTGTTCATAAGAATAACTTTCTTTTTGTTTGCTTGTATTTGAAGTTGGTATACTTTCCTAACTTTAATACTGTGATAGCAGTAAATATTGCCATTTTATTGATATTTGATGCAAAAATCAATATATAAAAGGTATACTTGGGTATATTTGGGTATATTTTGGAATATTCTGGTATATTTGGGTATATTTTGGTATATTCTGGTATATTTTGGTGTGTACTTGGGTATATTTTGGTATATTCTGGTATATTTTGGTGTGTACTTGGGTATATTTTGGTATATTCTGGTAAATTTTGGGTATATTTGGGTATATTTGAGCTCAATCTATATCCTGTAGCTCATTGTAAAATTTACTAACAATTTATTAACCAAATTATTAATGAATTAGATTTCTTTATATAAAAAAAAATTAGTAAAAAATAGAACAATCATTTAAAAAAATAAAACAATCTTCGTAGTTATTTTAAAAATGATTTAGTATTAAACAAACTTAAGGATTTTGACTTTTAAAAAATTATAGCAGCTATTTTTGAGCTTCTACATTTTATAATTAAACCAATATTTAGAGAGAGTTTCTGGAAGAACCTGTTATTTATACGAAAAAATATCTCAAAAGGAGTTTAATTTCGTTCTTTTTTTGTTAAAAAAGAAGTATTAAATTATTGAATTATCAACTTTATAGTTGCTTTATTATTTCTCTGTGTAGGGTATCGAACTTGTATGTAGTTTCCACATTCAAGTACAAGTATGTTGTGTCGCCTCATCGCAATATGTTATGTTGCTGTTGCTGTTGCTGCTGCTGCTGCTGCTGCTATTGCTGTTGATGCTGCTGCTGCCGATGATGTTGCTCCTGGTATGCTGATGTCGCTGTCGTTGCGACAGCTACATAAACAGCTGTCATGGCCCTGCGACCGCTGCACTGGCAGTCACAGCATCAGCTCTTTAGCTTTTCTCTCAGCTTATCTCCGTCGCCTGTCTTTCTCTTTCTGGCCTTCTCGCGTTCTTCTCTCTTTCTCTGCTTATCTTTCTGTTCTTGGCCTCGTGGCATCGTCTGCTTCTTTCTAATAATAAATTGCCAACGAATTTGTGTTTGCCAGCGGCGGCAGCGGCAGCAGCAGCAGCAGTGGCAGCAAACATGTCTGATTATTTCTCAGAGTTTTTTTAGTTTAGCTTATTTAATTTGATTTGGTTTTATTTGACTTTCTTCAACGCTTTTCTCCTCTCACTTTCATTTTTGCCACATAATTTCTTTGTTGGCTGTTAATCAGCTTTCCACGTAATGTGAATTTCCCAACACTTCGCTGGGAATTATATTTGGCCTATAAACACTCTTGGGCCAATGAGTGTATGTGTATGTTGTGTGCGTCTTCAAGGTAAGCAAGTACAGTGTAAATTTTTCTAGGGGAGTGTAAAATAATTTAGGTAATTAGGAAAATGATTTTAAAACAAAGAAAAAGCTAAGTGATGCCTACCATAATTTATGTTTGTTTCTGTCTTTCCTCCTAAAAATAATTATTTCAATATTTAATTTGTATTTCATATTTATATTTAATTTCATATTTAATTTGTAAACTAAAAACTTTCATGTTTAATCTAAAACATGTTTAATAAATTCAAGAAACAATCAATCCTCTAAAATAAATAATTAAAAATATAAAGTTTATGTTCTAAATTAAGAGAAATTCATTGAAAAAGTTTTCGTTGCTTTCGGGTGACTTTTTCATTAACTGTGTGCTTGCTTTCTCAATTTGCTTTCTTGATGATCAGGTGACAAAAGTTTTGATTTCCGTTCAGCTTTACTTTATTTATTTATTTCCTACTTTTTCATTTTTTTTTTTGAAAATTCTTGGAAATTTCTGTGTGTGCCGCCAAAAGTTTTCGTCATTTGCTCTTAATTGAATTTGTATGCTTCCAAACGAGAAGTATGTATGTGTATGGGAGGGAAATAAAATATAAAAAAAAATATTTTATAATATTTGAGATTCTCATTCGCAAATTGTGCAAGTTGGTGCCACAGAGGAAAACAACAACAACAACAACAAAAAATCAGAGAGTGGAAAGCAAGTGGGAAAAATGAAAATGAACTGCACAAAAGTTTTTGCGTTGAGCGTTTTTCAATTGCTCTGAAAACTATTTTACTTACGTTCAACTTTCACTTACCAAATGGTGGCAAACTTTCAGCAGCAACTGTATGTTGCGAATGTGAAACAGATAAGGGGAATATACATACAACATGCACTGTGAATATCAATTATGTAAAGAAATTAGATTGCTAAATTAATGGGAAATTTATGATAGGACTTTAATTAAAACTAAAAAAATGAGATGATAGGATTTTCTATAAAGCTTAAAAACTCTATATTAAATGTTGAAATATATATTTAGATGCCCCTAAACTTGATTATTAAATATCTAAGAAATATAATCCAGTACTTAATAAATATTTATATATGTTGACGATCATAAGCAAAAACCTCTCTTAAGAGCTCCTTTTCTGTTCCCATTTTATATTTACCGTGTATACATTCTATGTATATATATATATATATATATGTTCCCCTACCTGTCTGCATCTTTTTCCACTGCGAGATATTAATTAATAATTGAAATAACTGAGCTCGTTATAAAGCGAGGGCACTTTGGGCACGAAATGCCCTAGCAGAAGAGCATCTCCAACCCCGTCACCACCCCCCCGGGGGCACTCGTGTGTGTCCCTCTGTGTGTGTCCCTGTGTGTGTGTGCAGTTTCAAGTTTAATTTAAAGTTTAGTTGTAATTTTGTACATTTTTCCTTGCGAAGCAATTAAAAATTCAATGTGCAAACCCCACAAGAGAAACAAAAAAAGAGCCGCTTTTTTGCCAGTTTTTTGTCAGCCCGTCCCGGCTTTATTTATTTATTTATATGATCTGCTTTAAATCTTGCCAAAAAATACATATATTATTTCGCTTTACCTTTTGCAGGCAGGCACAGAAAGTTCCAAACAGCATCCAAATATTGAATATTTATGCGGAAATCTAAGAGCGGGCAACATGGCGTATGATTAACATACGCGCGCTCTCTCATTGCTCTCCGGGATTTTTTTGCGGTAAGTGTTAAATATGCTTATTAATTAATGCCACAAAATAAACGCAAAATCGCAACAATTGAAGCATTCTAAAGCCGCAACAATTTTGAAGCGCATCGGATTTTAATTCAACTTTTAGTTCGCCATAAATTAACCGACCACAAACAATTGCCCTTGTTGCAAGGTTTTTTTCTATTGTATTTATAAGTGGTTAAGTTGCCATAAAAAAGAGGGTTTTTCAACAAAAAAAGAAAGTGAAATAAATGTAAAAATAAATACATAAATAAATAAATACTAGGTAATAATAAAAAGATTAATAAAAAAATAGTTGCTGGGATTTTTGAGAAGACTGCAAGTGTTAAAGGAAACAATTATATTTTGCTTTTGCTTGATATATGAGTTTCCTAGTAGTTAGTAGCTAAATTTGTATAAATTTGGTTTTTAAATTCATAATTATTATTTAGAAATATTGTTTATTATTATAATAATATATTCTTAGTATTTTTGGTTTATTCTGTCACTGAAAAAGCAAGGTTTTATAGCTTTAACAGCAGCCTGGTCATGGATTTTAGAAAGCTTTGATATAGGATTATAAATTTTACTTATTCCTTACTTCTGACTCTGTATAAATAACCAATTTTCAAACTTTACTCCCTTTTTTATTCATTTTACGTAAAAATAAAACTAATTCTTAATCCTTTCGTGCCAAACTTCAATATCATTTACACCTTTTACATCGATTGATTTATTAAGGATATTCGTTGGCATTTTTTCTTTGTCCTGCTGAATATGAAATGCTGCAGTTCGATTTTGGTTGACTGGACACGAGTGTCTGTCAGTCTGTCTGCGTATCTATGTTTGCATGCGTCCCACCAGGCGTATGCGTGATTTTTTTTTGGTAGCGTGCGTGTGAATGCGAATGCGTTATATTCGTCCAACTGTGCGAAAACAATTCGAGCGCTACTTTGCGCCATAAAAGAAGTGGTATTAAATGCGTATATATATCCACATATATATATATATATATATATGTATGTGTGTCTATGTGTAAAGTGAATCGCCACGAAAAACCCATTTTTGCATTTAAAGTTTTATGCATTTTATTGCCTCGTCTCCTTTTGCACAAAAACTATCCTTAGTCGGGGTCCTTTCCTTGTTGTTTCCATTTCTACACCCTTTCTTTTTGTGTCCTTTTTTTGGTTCCTCTTTTTTTTATTTATTTTTATTTTTTTTTTGTGTATTCCTGGTTTCATTTTTTGGCGGTCGTCGAATGCCCCAGTGAAATATGATAAAAGTCAGGCGCGAGACAACGCGACCCTCTGCTGCGGCGCTTTGCATTTTGATTTGTGTTGGTGACCTAAAAACAACAAAAAAAAAAATAGAGAAGAAAACTTTGGGGATCAACAAATACAGCTAAAAATACACAGCAGGAAAAAATTGAATATTTAGCTAATTTTAAGGACCCTACAACTCTTAGAAAATTAAGGAAAGTTCATTAGGTAATACGAAAAATAAAGAGATATGAATTAATATAAGAATTAGAATATTTTCGTCGACATTAAGCTTAAATTATCTGTATAAATGATCTTCTTCTACATTTTTACTACTGCTCTTTAAGTCTCTTTAGTCAGCCTATGAATATCCTTATATCAGTCTGAATTAAGACCTAAAACAACTCATGAATAACCATCAGTAACTGGCCTGATTTAGTGACTTGGGAGAGAGATTTCCGCGAGATTTTCTAGACCCACTTGGGGGCACCACCGGCACCAGCACCAGCACCAGTGGAATATCAAGGATGCTTATCGACAAATAAATTCTTTGTCCTGTCAAATGCCCAAGCGGGTGGCTATATATGTATGTGGCGGAGGGATATAATAAATAGCCTGACATAGTAATGCCACAGACACTAACTCACAACTGTCGCACTGTTGCTGGAGGCCCCTCCGAGTAGTCCTCGAAACGAAAAGTTGACGCCTATAAAACCGGATATGGATGTGCACCAAGCTCGTACTTTTCTGGCCCCCCTCGTGGGTGGGTGCCAAAAGTGTTGACAAATTTATGAGCTTGTTTTGCTTTTTCGCCAATTTTTGTTCGTCTGATTGAAAGTTTTCTTTATTTTTTTCCCCGCTCAAATTGATGGCAATTCCAGGGGACATCAGGGGAGAGGCTAGACATCTTAATCGTTGCCGTTCTTTATTTAGAGCGAGACAGATATTAATAATGGCTTTGATTGATTGGCAAAGTAAATCAAATTGCAGGCCAGCCCCCTGAACAAATTGATTCATCGAAAATTTCACTATGACAATGCCACTCGATTGGTTCTTTGCGGAATGCCAAACTGTTGAATATTTGATAGTTTATTGGGGCATCTGGCATCTGTCATCGAATACGAAGTTATTTCAATATTTCCACAAACTGGGGAAAGTGATTTAAAATTTATGTGACCAATTGCAATTTAATAGCAAACAGTGTGACCTTAATAAAGTATCACCTTTGCATCCAAGCACATCATTTACCAAACATATTTCATGTATAATCATTGAAACCTTTTATTTCTTTTTGGATTTGGAATAGTTAACAATTAATTTACATTTGCTTTTGATAAAATCTTTGGAAAAACTACAATAAAAAAAAAAAAACATTTTCTCTAAAGCCAATTTGCCTCGTGGTTAGCTAAGAGGCACAGGGCCACACTGGCCACACACACTGGACAGGAGCCGTGACGGGAGCCTGCCTGGTCACACTGGAGAATTAATTGCGCTTGGCGGCACAGTTCTCCACCAGCTTGGCCAGGCGACAGGCCTTCAGCTCACGATCGAACCAGTATCCGCTGGGGCAGCTCTGCCTCTTTGACTTCTGGCGGTTGCACACGTAGTAGCGGCGACAGTGGCGCACATCGGCCAAGAAGGTTCCGTCCTCCTGACCCTGGCAATCGTGGCGAGAGAACAACAGCTCAGCCGCAAATAGTTGAGGCTCCTCCGTAGTTGAGATCGAGGTTGTGGCACAGGTGGTGGTTACGGGACAACGTGGCGTGGTGACACAGGGTGGACGAGGTGTAGGTCTGTCGCATGGTGGTGGTGGCCTGGTGCACGGTGGTGTCCTGGTGCAAGGTGGAGGCGGGGGAGGGGTCCTGGTGCATGGTGGTGGTGGGGGTGGAGGCCTGGTGCAAGGTGGTGGTGGGGGTGGAGGCCTGGTGCAAGGNTGGGGTCCTGGTGCAGGGTTCTGGTGGGGGTGGAGTCCTGGTGCAAGGTGGTGGAGGTGGGGTCCTGGTGCAGGGTTCAGGTGGTGGAGTCCTTGTGCAGGGTTCAGGTGGTGGAGTCCTGGTACACGGCGGTGGATCGTCTCTCGGCGGTTGAGCCAGAGCTACGCGTCCGCCGGCAATGGCCGCCAGGCCGAATCCAATCAGCAGCAAGTGGTCTGTGGTAGAGGAAAATAGGACAAGTTTTAGTTTTCCCGATTGAAGGATGTGGCCGCGGGCTACCCACAAACTCTCATGTTGCGTCGGTTTTTGGGTTTTTCTGCTACTGCAGTTTCTACTTCTCTGCTGGATGAATGTATGCTGATTTGTCCGAACTGTGGCCCCCTTTTATATGCGGCGATCTTATCTCGGCCCGTGCAAGGTAGCCACTTGAGATCGATTGTCGTTGGTGATCCCAGTTGCTCTTTTCACTCTGCTAATTAACCAAAATAATTGTGTTGTGCACGGGTGCACGAGCACTGAGTTCCGGGTTCATGGCGTTTACGTATCTTTGGAGTGAATTGTTTTCAGCCTCGGAGCTTGTTTACAAATTGTTATGAGATGTTATGGTAATAGCGATATTGGAAAAGGAACATCTGTAATGTTTAACAAACAACTGCCACTTTGGCATTATAATTAGGTTTTCGAAAATATTTCAGTTAGTCTTAGAATATTATTATAAACTAATTGGAACTATTTTAGCTTTGGGATTATTTCATTTAAACAATAAAAATATAATTGTATCAGATTAAATAGGTTGTTAACGTTTTGGAGGACTATTGAAACGAATTGCAAAAATAATATAAAACAGTTTGGCAATATTTGCTTTCAAAATAGATTTGGCCACACTATTTTTCAATAAAGTGTTTTTATGTATATTTACTGTAAATTTACTCGGTTTCACATATTTCCAACGATCCAATCCAAATTTAAAGGTGGCCAGTGGCCACCCTATTTACCAACTACAGGCTCTATAAATTGTATTGCCTTCGCGCCAGGTTGCCGAACAAAGGTTTATTTTTGCAGGAAAATTGCTTCGTACGTACTGTGATGGTATTGACATTTGGCTCGGGTCATTTGGCATGCGGTACGCAGTCTGTAAAATAGTTTAAATTGCCTGTTAACTGATTTCGCAGTCCCTGTTTCTGCACCAGTTTCCACTCCCTCCACAGCTTTTCGCCTTAACACCCGCGCCCCGCCCGGTCAGTGCAAACAAGACATTTCGGTTTATGGCTCCGGCCCCGGAAGTGTTAGGCCAAGTGGCCAGGAGCGGCAGACTGGACCAAGTGACTGGACCATTTGGCAGCCGATAAAAATGGCAAAGAGCCTAAGGGGGCGTGGCGGGTGGTGGGCGTTCATCTGTTCGTGTGTGTATATATATATGCGTAATAATTTTTACCACCCAGCAATTCCACCCAAAAAGAATGCCAGCCGTTTTCGCAGTGTGTAAAAACAACAGAATGGCAGAAAATCGGGCAATGGCAGAAAAATTTAAGGGGGGGAGGGAAAATGTGGAAAACCATTTCTGGACAGTTGACAAAAGTTCAATAATTAAATAAGATTTATGAGAGCATTTTTATGCCAATTACCAATAGCTAGAGGAGTGTTTGATCAACAAAAGAAAAGTGCAAACTGAAACGTATATAAAATATATATTTTTAAGGTAAAAGATAAAGAAAAGAATTTTTTTTTACAATATTTATAATAGAAACAATTGGTTTCTCAATAAGATTACTTACCCTATATTATTTTCTCACACAAAGAAACAACAACTTTGCGAGACAAGAGTATAAATATTTCATTTCTGAGTCAGTAAATTCAGGCTTTCTTCTTCCATACCTCGTTTGAAATCAAAAATCTTAATCTATAAAAATGTCTACCCTCTTCAATGGGGATGACGGGGTAAGCTTCTTCTTCTTTTTTGGTGTCATATTTTTGTTTTTGCAACACTTAACAATGCACAAAGGCAAATAAAGTTGTGTTGACAGAAATCGGGACACAAGCAACCCTCAGAAAATCCTCCTGCCCTTCCATTGGAACGTAAATAATTATTTATTTAAAGTGCTGCGAATATATGTATTTCCAAAAGGAATAGGCAAACGAAATCGATTGTTGTTAAACTCAGACATCTGTTGGGTTTTTATCTTTTTTTTCCCCTTTGGAGTTTTAATTTACATTCAAAGTGTGAAGTTTTTTATTTAAAGCCCAAAGTCTTGGTGGAAAACTTGTATACGTTATGGTTCAATTGGATTGGGTTTAATTCACTTTGTTTCATTCACTTAGGGACGGGCTACACACACCCTCACAAACACGACTTGGCCATTTGCTGGGTAAAATTACTCATACGCCGCGTGTGACGTGAATATTAAAAAGAAGCAAAGTTTATGATAAATCCCTCTGTTTCCTCATAAGCGACTCAGCACAAGTGTTTATGTTTATATATATATATATATATGCTATATATGTATGTGAATAGTTGGCGAAACAATCTCAGATTATGAATGAACTTTGGCCAGTTGGCTTAGACGACGACGAGGAGGAGAAGGAGGAGGAATATGCATGAAAATAGTTGAGTTTCTTAGAGATTATGAATGAATCACTTTGCGGTTGAAAAGTTGGCTACGATTTAAGCTATACCAAGAGAAAGTTTACACAGCAAACTGCTAAAAAAAATAATAATAGTCTTTAAAACGTTTTATGGAAAAGAAATAACAGATTTTCATATAATTCAACCTTAAAGCTGAGTTTAAAATAATAAAACTTACGTCTAGAGCTTGGCAGCCCATTTAAATATGTTTCTTTTGCTAGCCTGCTTCTGCTGCCTGAGTGCCTTTATTCAATTATGCTTCAAGTTGAATATATAAAATATATATTTAAATTATTTCTCCAGCACTTCTTGAGGAGTCCACACACACACACACACTCCAGGCTACACAGTAGAGACCTGCAGGCTAACCCAATTATTTACTCTCTAGGGAGGCCTGGGGGGCCTTCCTTTTGTCAGGTTTTTAGGGGCGACTTAGGACTTTTTCACTTATCTCTGACCAGCCACGACCATCTCAATGAATTAGTCCAGCAACATAAATTAAGCACTTAACTGTTGTAAAGTTCTTCCTGGAAAGGAGCAGGCAGGCAGCTTCCTTTTATAAAAGATGACCTCGCCCAACAAAAGACAAACAGAGACACGGCTCAATGGAAATTCTCAGCTTCCAGCTCCGGCTCCCACACACACATGAAGAATGGGAAATTAAATTAAGCACACACACTCCCGTATGTGTGTGTGTGTGTGTGTGTGGGGAAGGATTGGATTTAAGGACTGTTTGGGCAAGGACATTGTATCAACAATGTGTGTGTGCTACGAGGCATTGTAAAACTCATTAGTGAAGTGACCGGAAATCTTATGAAATCTACAAAGAAAAAAACAAAAGAAAAAACAACAAGGCAAAAGGCTTGGCTTATGTCCTGCACAGGAAGAAATTGTAAAAGGAAATAGGTAATTCGATTTTATTATTAAATATCCTTTAAAATAATATTAAAAAATTAGCTATTTTAATATATATAAAAATAAATAATAAAAGATTAATTTTGCCCAGTGTGACCAGGCTCAGGGTAGGTAGAAGCCTCTCTCCTGTGACAGGTTGGAGCAGTCATGCATGTACTTCAATTTTTCAGCAGAAATGAGTGCACATTTGACAAAACACACACACACACAGGCTCTCACACCTTTCGAGGCAAGGAAGATGGTTATGTGGGGACCAGGAGGAGCCAGCAGGCGAATCCCTGCAGGACATATGTCCTGCTGCTGCTGTCCGCTCCCCAGCTTCTGCCTCCACCTTCTCGCACACTTTTTTTTTTGTTTTTTTTTTTTATCAAACTTCAGGCACGAATATATATGAAACCTTGGTTGTGCCGGTGTGTGTGTGTGTGCGTGACACCCCTCCCCCTGCTCTCTGCGGCAGTATGGGTGTGTCTATGGTAGCCTAATTCCAGCTCATATTTTATAACAGCAGCAGAATCACTGCATCGGACTACACAGCTTTCTGCCAAGACAGCAAAATAAACCAACAGACAGCACACAAAAAAAAAGAAAAACCAAAAAAAAAAAAAAGAAATAGAAAAAAACTAAAAAAAGAGCAAAAAAAAAACGAGAACCCCGAAAAAAATCTGTAAACAAGACAGTCCTGGGACAGGGAACAAACTGTGTGGGCAACAGTAGTACGTGAGTGCCCACAGCAGGGGTTAAAAAATAGGTAAGGGAACATGAGATTTATTGGGCCAAATGCCAAACGGGCTTTAGTGGGTTAAGGTGATGCCATATAATGAATATCGTATGAATATATTCGAGCCTGAGACTGAGTTATCTATTTTTAATGGAACCTAAGGCGTTTTCTGTAGAAACCAATCACCAAATTGGGGGTTTTTCTGTATTAAGCCTTGACTGTGGTTTTAATATTAGATTAAGAATTTTCTTTTAAATATTAAATGGTTAAATATTAAACAATTAAACAATTATCACTGTAATTTTAATAGTTATAAAAAATCTTGGCAATTAAAACCAAATTAAAAAGAATCAATTTTGGAATAATTCGATTTTACAAATAAAATCGTTGAAGATTTCTGATAAGTTTTAATTACTTAAAAACTATCCTTGTACGTCCTAGAAATTACACTTCTTCTTGTGAAATGTATGTATATTATTTATTATATGTACAAATATATTCTTAGTATTATTCTTTAGTTGCGTTACGTATACGCAATGTTAACTTTCTGTTATTACTCATTATTGGTAACAAAAGGGTTTGGCCAAAGTTTCCCTTAAAATTACAGTAAAAATAAGGCAACAAAAGTGAATGGAAAACATAAAGAAAACATTATTTTTCTATATATACATATATATAAAGAGAAGGTATGTTTATAATTTTTGTATACACACACACACATTCAAGTACACTTTTGTATGGCGAAAGTTTGAAGAACTTTTCTTCCACGCGGCCACTCTGCCGCTTTTTGAATGCCACCGCCGCCCCACCTGCTGCCTGCCCACGCCCCTCCTCGATTTTCCCTAGCCCTCCCCCCCCCCCCCCCCCCCC
>VNJQ01005879.1:21989-76161 GCA_008042515.1 Drosophila truncata | reverse complement strand
CCCCCCCCCCCATTTTCCAGCAAGCCTTGCAAATTGTTGAATAATTGCAGTTGTTCCTTTGCTTCAGTTTATTGTTGCTTTTGCCTTCGCCGCTGTCGTGTGGCAGCTTTTCCATTTTTCCACGTCGCCATCGCGTTTTCGCATGCAAATTTTTTCAGTTTTCCACTTGTTTTTTTCCACATTTTTCCCTCCCTTTTTATATTTATATATATATATATTTTTTTTGTATTTTAAAAGTGTGTATGTGCGCCTGCCTACATTTCCTTTTCGCTTTTATTTAATTTTATTTTATTTGATTTTACTGTGGCTTTGGCTCACTTTTGTATTTATTTCTGTTGCGATTTGTTTTGTTTGAAATTTGTTTTGCGCTTTTGCCTATTTCTTCAAATGTTCATCCCTCCTCGTCTCTTGGACAATTGCAATTCCTGCAACAAAGTTTGCCCAAAGTGTGTGAAGTGGATAAGAGAGAGGGTTTTTTTTGGGTGCTTTGGGGACTTTGCTGGGTCCAAGTCGAACAATTAAACTTTTATTTGTCGGCGAGGAAGAGCAAGGGGGGGAAGCTGAGGGGATTGAACTTAACTGGACTGGATTGACGGTACTTGCAGCGATTTGTTGGACTTTTACACACTTCCACAATGGGTCTAGGTACACACAGAAATAATGTGGGCAAGAAATATGTTGAATATTGAATTTATAGGTAATTTTATTTTCCGAGATTTCTAATTTTTAAATTATTATATTAAAAAAAATTATATAGTATTAAAAACAAAAATGTATAAATTTATTATGCGATATTTTTATCGATATATTTTACTGTCAATGGTTGCGTTCACCAGAACAACATGATCACTGATCACTAATAGATTTCTATCGATAGTCCAAGATTTTCTTGCAAATAATTAGAGATAAAACGCACTATCGATAGAAATCCATCACTGATCAGTGATCATGTTGTTCTGGTCAATGCAACCAATATGTTCCTATTTCTCAGGTCTTCTTTTTATTAATGTAATATTGATCTGAATTCAGTGGCAATCAATTTTTAAGCCACATTTTTATTGAAGTTAATTTTTAGTATAGCAATACAAATGATTTTTAAAATCTTTATTATACTTAAATAAATAAAATAATACAAATATTTTGATTTTTGAAGCTTGAATTTATTTATATGTTGTACAATTTTTTAATTCAATTTAAAATTGTGCCAAAAGTCTAAGCCTAATAATATTGAAATATATAGAATTATTGTTTCCAGTGTAAGTACTCATACGCTGAGCCAAGTTCTGATGTATGCGTAGGAGAAAAACAGAAAAACAACAACAAAAAATACAGAAAATAAACTCCATTGAATTTTTATCTCTTGGTTTCTTTGTACTACGTTTATCTCCATCTCGCTTTGTCGCATTTTGGCATTTTTATAGCGCCAAAAATTGAATTGTTAAGCATGTGGGCGTGGTCCGTGGGCGTTTTGAGTATCTGTTTTTCTTATTTTTTTTATATACATATATATATTTTCTCTCCTCTTCAGATAATATTATTCGAAAAAAGTTTTGTGCGTGACTAAGCGCCGAAAATGTTTTCCTGAGCACTTTTCGCTCTCAGCTCAACTTTTGTTGTTGTCGTTAGCTTTTCCTATATATATTTATATATGTATATATATTTTTTTTTACTAGTTTGAAGAAGTTTTCCTTGGCGTTAATATGTTGTTGTTTGTTTTTATTTTATATATGTTATTACTGGCTTATGGGAAAGCTTTAACAGGCAATCAATCGATGTAAAAGTTAATTAACAATAACATATTTCTTGTATTTATAAATATTTGCAAATTAAAGGTATTGTTTACCAAAAAAAATCTCTTAATAAACATTTGAAAATACTCAAGCTGAATGGGCATTCAATTAAAATGACTTGGCAGGACTAAGCGTTTGGTGAAAACTATTTTAAAAATGCTTACAGCAAACAACTTCATGAGATAAGTGTGCAAACAAATTGAGAAACAACACAGGCAATACAAACAGCAATGGCAACAATTAGAAGGACTACGAGAGAAGGCACAGAGACAGAGAGAGAGAGAGAGAGAAGAAGGACAACAAGAACAACAAGGCAGGACATTAAAATGAATGGCTAGCCGAGAAGAAGCCCCCCTCTAGAGGCTAAACAGATTGGCAAAATGAGGCATGAGAAGAGGAGAAGCCAGAGGAGCAGATAGAACAAACCAGACAATGGGCCAAAAGTGCTGAATATGCCTTACAGGTCATCTCAGGTGTGTGTCAGTCTAAGGGACACTGAGGGAAACAGAAAACAGGAATTTACCTAACTTCTTTTCTAATATATTTTATAAAAGATTTAAGTAACCTTTTAAGTAACGATTTTTTCGTACTCTGTAAACTCTCCTCTCATTTCTGTTCACTTAAGAGTGAAGAGCAGGAGCTAGGAAAGTTGGTAACAAAACACATTGATGTATATCCCTACTCTGGCTAATTGAATGAATAGCTGACCCCACACCTAACGCCCTTTCGCCCCCGATTCAGTTAGCACCTGGAAAATTTGATTAGCTTTCATACCTGTCTCTAGCGTGTGTGTGTGGGATAATAATTCCTAAATTTAACATGATGAAAAATAGCTGCTTGTAATACCTAGCCTCGTCGTCGTTGTATTCATTTATGCATTTATAATTGCCCAGACAAACGGTTTATCAGCTCGTCCAAAATATGCACACATATGGACGACCAGAAACACCCCGCTGACCACACATTTCAATATATTTGAAAATTCATTGGATTTTCTACGTTTCACTATAGCTTTTAATTTTTAATGCTGGTAAATATTGTACTCGATCATGGCAATTTTAATATGAATAAAACTGTGTTGGTCTCTCTCGTTTTGTTTGATTAGCGAATTGTTTCTAAATTTGAAGATTAGCATTCACTTTGGGGGGATAGGTACTCAAAGGGTTTTTAGTTTAGTTTTGGTTTTGAATGCAATTTGGCCCAAATGAAGCAATTATGCATTCCTTAGTTAAATAATTCGGGGGAGCCCTAACGACCAACTAGAGAGAATGAATGAATGAATGAATGAATAAATGGTGACAGAAAGACAGAAAGAAAGCGCATTCCCGGCATTTAAATGTGTGTTTTGTCATTTGCCAGAATATGTGATGACCGTCGTCGTCGTCGTGTGTTCCATTTCCATTTCCGTTTCCGTTGCCCCTGCGTTTTTGGCCCAAAACTCTGTGTGCAAATCCGAATATGCGAACAAAACCCGTTCTGGCCGCGAATTACTGTCGGGAGAAATAAAATGCAACATTATTCTTGTGGCCGTTGACTTTGGTTTTGGGTTTTTGGGGCTCTCTACCTCAACCCTTGCCCAATTTCCTGACATTACGTATACGCCATGCCAAACCATTGACATTGCGTATACGCCGCATATTACCTAACACTTCTTTTGCATGTCCAGCACTGAAAAATGTGGGAGAGTGTGTTATTTTTTTCTCCCCCTCTCTCTCTCCCCCTTTTGAGGAATGGTCTTGCTCTGAGGGGTTGGCTATAAAATACTCGAGCTTTTATTTATAACGACATCAGAAATTAATCTTGCATTATGTGCGCGCGTGTGGAGTTGTTCGCTGCTTGTTTTTCTCAGCCCCGCTCAGCTTATCCTTTTCATGAAGTTTGTTGTCGTTACACACACAGAGCCAGGACACACCCGCATACACACAGACACGTGCTAACACTTACTAACGCACCTGTTTTGCTTACATATGCGAAAAGGCGACCAAAGTGTCGCTGGCCATCTCGACAAGTTAAAAACTCACTAAATGCTATTTAGTATTTCTTTATTTTTGGAATAAAAAATTGTTTAAAAATTGTATTTCACTTTTTTTTGCTTTGATTTGTCTAGGCTGATGTCTCAAGGATATCAGTTATGGTAAACATTTGTCTGGTGGCTGGGCTTGGGTGTCGCTTTTAGCCAAGAATCGTTTGTCAGTCATGCGATGCACTGACGTTCCACGTCCATCTCCGTGTAAACAGTGGCTCGAAGGAAGAAGGATTTAAGGGATTAGTTTTTATGGTCTTAAAAATGGTTTTTGTATTTTTTATATATTTTTTTTTTTTAAATTGAAAATCTTTACTTTAATCAAAAATGAAATATATTTAGTCTTATATATAGTAATTCCCCTTCTCTGTAAACGCCTCTGCATGTCCATCTCTCTCTCTCTGTGTGTCTCTGAATTTTCCCAGCATTTTTCCCGGCCTTTCCCTTGCCTTGCGTGCTGTCTGCTGGCTGTTCATGAAAAATTACAACTCTCAGCATCAGGCGTAACGTGCGATAAATTCCAAAGGACACACATCTACATATATAAGTGTGTGTCTGAGTGTGTGTGTGTGTGTAGTTCAGGTTGATTTTGAAATTCGTTGCGTGTAGGATAATTCATTGCTTATTATCTTTTTTTGAAGCTGCAATTTTTGGGGCTTAGCGTTCTTATTACTTTGGATTCTGCTTCCTGGGTTATATATACATATCTTTCACTTTTTCTTTTTTTGGGTTGGGATTGTGGGAGATAGCAAAATGCTTTATTAATTTAGTGTGTGCCAGGCCAGGAAAATATGATTTGGGGGGCGGAAGAGTGCACAGAGAGAAAATGAACTCAAAAAACATACAGGATTTCCTAGATTTCAGTTTAAATAAATCACAGATTAATTAGGGTATTAAGTTAATAGTTTATAGTTTATAATTCAGAATTTATAATCAAGTTAAAGACTTAATTTTCCTCTCAGTGCAGTAAAGGCCAGAGCGTGTTAGTCAGACAATCGAGCCTAATGATTTATGAACTAGGCGCGCCGAGCGTGGCCGCAAGTATATAGCTATATAGCCAGGAGCCAGGAGCCAGGAGCCAGGAGCCAGCAGCTAAGAGCCAGGAGCTTGGAGCCTCTAGCCAGAGGCAGTGGCTCCTTGCCAATTTTGCCATTTCTTTGCCTTTGCCTTTCGCCTTTCGCCTTTCCCAGCTCTTCTTCTCATCCTTCGCTTTGTGTGGTCCAGGATGATATATGATGCCGGAGTTTAGCGACTGGTTAAATGAATTTTTCACACTGCAACCATTCCACGCTGTTGACTCGGAACAAAAGTCACCCAAAGTGGTTATGAAGATCCCGGCAACATGATGAACGGAACCCCGAGAATGGATGACAATTATGGGTAATTTTACCATGTTCGAATCATCTTTCAGGACAACAACTCAACGGGAAAAAGTAGCTGTAGCATATAAAAGGTATTTTCAAGGGTTAACAGAGTTGATATCACAGTTAAAATGAAAGTTAATGTTCTTTAACCTCTATCCATAATTATTTCCCGCATATCTGTTGATTAACAGCTCTTAAAACTTATTTTCTCACCTAATTCCCCCCTCTTGTGGCTTGGGGTTATTATTTCCATCATTATATCAAGCTGGCCATCATCATCATCATTATCATTATTATGGCCAAGAGTCTGCTGCTGCTGCTGCTTCTGCTTCTGCTTCTGCTGTGTCACCGAGTGCATTTTTCGCTTACAACCGAAAAATTATTGGCAGAAACTTCATATTTCAGTCGAGCGGAAAAAGCGAGAGGTAAAAACTTTTCGCAAATGTCATGCAGGTGATTGAGTGTGTGGGTGTGGAAATTGCGGGTGGGAAAATTTGTGGGGCTTAAAAGGAAAGGATAGTTGAGAGAGTGGCCAGGCCAAAGTGTGCAGAGTCAGTGATGGGAAATATGCGAGTGTGGAGGAATCACAGAAGGGATTAAATACGCTTCATAGAGATGTTAATCGTTGGGCGATTATTAATCGATAAATATATCGCTTGAATTTACAAATATTTTATTTGAAAATCCTTATAAGCATCATTAGATGCTTTAAAGCCTTCTTTAAATTAATTTAAATGTTTGTATAAATATATTTAGCTATCGCTTACTTTATATTATCGATAATATCGACCATCCCTGATCGCTGGACCTCACAGTAGTCGTCTGACAATTTTAAACTTGCACTTAGCAAACGACGCGCAGCGAAAAACATTTGCCGGAAAAAAAGGGGTTTTCCCCGCTGAGCTACGGTGCGAGTGCATGTTTTTCCAAGCAGAAGGGAAAAAGGGATGATGGCTATTTTTGGCTGGCATTTGCGTCAAATCAAGTGGCCACTTAGTTTCGGGCGTCGTCATTAGCTTTCAACTTTTGCAAATTGAATTTAGAAACGTTCAACGTGTTCAGGAGAGTTTTTAGGGACTCGAAATTGAGAATTCCCTGCCACACACACACCCTTTCTTACTTTTGTTTTTGCTTTTACAGAGAGAAAAATATTGATTAGCTTAGTAACAAATATTTATAGTTCTTTAATAATTCTATAGAGTTTGTAATAGATGCTAGAGGACTCAGGAAAGCTTCATTTTTGGGGTTTTAGTTGGACTACTAGCTTGGCATTCGATTGAAAGGAACTTCGATACTTTTCGATATTTAAGTAAAAGTATATTTATATATATTATTGCCTCAATTTCCTCAGTGCTTGTATCTGTTTCCTGGTAGTATTTACTCAAACTTAAACTTTTCCGCCAAGCCCCAGTCAGCCAAAAAAGCATTCCCCTGATGCCACTACTGTTGGCGTCTTCGTTTGGCGCACAGTGGGCTTGTTAAGCCTTAAAGGGAGTAAACTTTATAGGAAATAATATTTTTTAATTTGTTTTAAATTATCTTTTTAGCGCCAACTTTAAGAATTTAATAATTTTTAGCGGTAAAATACTTAAAATACAAAATTTAAAATAGAAAGTGTCTAATATTACCCACTGTGCACCCTTCCTTAGTGTCCCTGTCGCGTTGGGGGCGGCAGTCAGTCCACTTGGGAGTTGTTTCATGTTTTTAAGTTCACTTTAAGTAGCTGGAAGTTAGTTTTTATGCTCGGCACACGCAGAACTTGGCTATCTGTTGATAAATGGCTGGCGAGGAGGCTTTAAAGACTCAATCCCCTCCTATAATTCCGCCCCTTTTCTGGTTTTAATGAGGCATTCGGCGTGCCAAGACGCCTGAATTAGCCGAAAACTCGTACCAAGTGCTAAAGCCAACGAAAATGTCAATGGCATAACTATGTAGTTGGGTACAGCAGAGGTCAGAAAAATAGCAAATACTTTTATTAAATATTCAATTATAAATTTTTCTACTTATTTTTATTTTATAACATTTTTATTTTAATACAAATTAGTAATGTTTGCATTTTGTTAACTGGAAGAAACATTCTCTAAACTTATAAACCCATAGGGGAAAAACCTTCTCAACATATCAGGATTATCCTTTCAAACTTTTCAACAGTTTTTTCCCCCCTCCCTTTCCCTGTTGAGCTTTGCAACTCGACTGACTGACTGGATGTTTGCTATAGAAAATTTAACTCAAGACACAGACAAGCCCGAGGATGGGGCAACAGCAAATCAAAGGACCAAGGAGGAAAAATAAAAATATAAAACACCAAGTGGAAGGAACAACAACAGCAACAGCAACAGCAGAAGCCAAGGCAACAGACAGCAAATAAATATATAGTATATATATATATATATATATATATTGGCAGGAATCTTTGTGTTTAAGCAACCACCAGCTGACATATTTATTACACTGTGTAACAGGAGTTTGATATATGAACTGATTCATTTAATCATATTGCATTTGTCATTCGCAAATTGATTGAGGCCCTCAACGAGCAGTGTATATTCGATCTTCGTGGAAATTTATGAGCACTGAGCGCCGTCTACTAACAATTTTCTACCCCACCTTTATCCAGAAATTTCCCATGACTGACGCGAACCGAAAGGGAAAGCGAAATGCTGAAGGAAGTGACACATGAAATGTCAAAAAAATATCTTCGCCCTAATGAAATCGAATCAATCATCATTTTTGGGCTCTCTCTCTTCTCTCTCAAATTTCCATTGAGGCTTATAATATTTTTCAAAGTCTGTTTTCTGGATATTGCTTGATATTCCAATAGGGAAGTGCCTTGATTCGAATTTCTTTGCCTTTAATCTGTGTATCTTTCTTGTGGTCCTGGACACAAATTGGACAAAAAATGCAATGCATGCCGAAACAGGGATGAAAAAAAACAAATAATAAGGGAAAAGCAAAGGAAAAGCAAACGCCCCAAAAGCAGTGATCAGATTAAGACACTCCCCGGAATGCGGAACGTGGCCAATATGCCGTCTTCCTTATTTTGTTTTTGTGGTGGGAATTTCTGCAAGCTGGCTAAACGGCGGCGGCTGGTTGTCCTGGGCAATCCTAGAAGCTGGATTCTAATTAAAGTGCCTAGATGTACGATATATAGAGTATATAGTACACATACCTCACACCTCACACATCGCTGCTGCTGCTGCTGCTGCTTTTGAAAATTTGGAAATTTCACAAATTAATTTCATGTTTGAAGCAAATTCGTAAACAAGTCTTAATGTGCACCAAGGCGTGTGTTTCCAAGGGCGTCGCGAGGTTGGTGGGGGTTTGAATTTAACGGCGGTAGGTGGGAAAACAGGGGCTATTGCCTAACCACCCATCTAATAATGTTGGGCGCCCGCCAGACATGAATTTAGCATTTATCTAGCGCCACTTGAACAACGCCGACGTCGTCGTCGTCGTCGCCGCCGCTGTCGTCCTTCTCGTCGTCGTAGTCGTCGTCGTCGTCTTCCTCGTCTGACAATGAAGATGAAGATGGCGAGCCTGGGCCTGGGGTGTTCCTAGAATGGGTATTCACGGCTGGTTCAGTGGGTGATTCAGTGACTGAGTCCTGGTAGAGGGGGGCTTTGAGCTAATTTCAACGCCTCTTAAGCGCACAGTGGTTACAAAGCCTCGTACTTGACTGCGCCCAAAAAGTCAAGGAGTGGATGAGAAGGACCAAAAAAATAGCAGAGGAAGATGAAGGTATGAAGATTTGTTAAACTAACAAAAACTAGCACAGCATCGTTTTCCGAATTGAAATTGGTGGATTTTTGGCCAAGTTATGACATTTCCAAACTTCCATTTTCATGTGTTCAGGTTTTAAAAAAAAGAAAGGATACATCATAAAAATGGTAAAAAATTATAAGATCTGTAAATCAAAGGAAAACAATAAACTGCAGGTTTGTTAAGCTAATAAAAACTAGCACAGCATCGTTTTCCGAATTGAAATTGGTGGAATTTTGGCCAAGTTATGACATTTCCAAACTTTGATTTTCATGATTTTAGTTTTTCAAAAAAAAAGATAAGGGGTTACATCGTAAAAATTGTGAAAAATATAAAAATCTGTAAATCTAAGAAGGAAGAAGGGGAGAATCAGGGGAAATTCAAGGAAGATTTAGGTGAGATTTATGGGAAATTCAGGGGAAATTCAGGGGATATTCAGGGGAAGGGAGATTTAAGGGAGATCCGTGAATAAAAGAACTAAAAGCAGCTAAACTCTTGTCTCGGGTCAATCAAAATTCTCTGTCCATATTTTGAGGGATTTGTAATTAATCATATTATAATTTGTAACAATTTATTTTCCGCTGAACTAAGTTTCTTAAAAATCTTAAATATATAAATATATAATATAGAAAGGTATATAAAGAAATATATTAAAACTCATATTAAAACTCAATTGAATTCCAGGATTCAATTACTAAACATTCTTAAATCCTTATCCCTTTCACTTGTATCCTCTACAATTCAATTGCCATCACTTTTGCCCCACGGTGCACTTAATTTCGGTTCCATGGGCATGTCAACAGATTCTTCTCGAGTGGCGGGGACTTGGCCGACCGGCTTTCAGGGCCAATAATTGTTGGTGGGTGCCGTTGCTTGCTTTATGTAGATGTGACGGGGCAGGTTTTTGTGCCATTTCGCCATTTTGCCAGGCCCATGTTCGAATTTGTTTCAATTCGAGTCGTTGGAGGAGGACCCAGCAGGGGAGTCATCAGAGTCTCAGCTCCACTCGGCGACACGTACGAGGGCCATGAAGTCATGGCATCATGGCATCACGGAGGAGCACACTGCCGGGACAAAGGAGCTGAGCTGAGCTGGGTTGGGCTGAAGGGGCAGTGGCAGTCGTGGGTGCCTTTGGTGGCCAGTCAAGAGTGAAACAGCGCTGTTAATATAAAGTAGGTAATTGAGATGGAAAGTGCGATGGGTAAGGCGACGACAGTGGGCCGCCCGCTTGCTCGAACTTGATGAAATTAATCAAGCACAGTGGACTCCGGGCAGGGTTTCGGATATATTATATATACTACATACATATATCCATCCCCCACTGCTGATTCAGCAGTTCGACTACAAAATCATGCGTGGGGCCTTTTGCAGACAATGAATGCACATAAAAATAATAATTGGAATTGGAAATGAAAACAATTTTCATGGCACGTGAGTCGGCATAAAACTTTGTTCCTACGGGAGAGTAGGACTTGTGCTTCTCTTGCCTGTTTTTTACACAGAAAATAAAGTTTATTGGGAAATAATACTGAAATTTATAGGGGAAATAATATGCCATTTATAGGGGAAATAATATGTCATTTATAGTTTCCTTTCTATTTATAGAAATTTAATTATTCTTTATAAAAGTAAGCTTAATTGTGATACAAATTCGTTGGTTCTTTGCTTTCCCCATAAAAATAAGCAGCAGATTCGTATTCTCCGGATTTTAGCCTTGCCCATTGCCTAAGCTTCTTCCTTTTTTAGGACTTTCTTTCTAAATTAAGGGTACAACCTTTGACCTATCCACTTCGGTAGCAATTATCACCCCAAGATGACACCAAATCGAGTGTGTGGTGCCAATTTCGAATGCCCTGCCAAAGCCAGTAGTGGAGCCCATAATGCGCTTATCAGTGTCACCCACACACTTTCACTTTCACTTTCGCTGTCGCCTTTGCATATGCATGAGCATTCCATGGCGACCAACTGTGCGTATGCGTAATGTGCGTATGCGTAATATTTCCGTCTGGCTTGGCACCTGGAAAGGGGAATAATGTATAATTTCAAGAGAATTATATTAAAATAAATTTTGTAAATTTACAAATCTACTTAAAAAAGTTGAAAATAATTATTATTCATAGAAAATAATATTTAAAATTTATTTAATCACCATTTAATAGGGAAATTTTGTAGTTTTTGTTTCTTAACTGATTTTAATAAATCAATAAATCATATTTAAATTATCTTAAGCTTGTAAAGTAATCAAATACTAGCATACACTGTAAGAAATCGCATTTCTTCCTATCTTTTTATTTTTACTGCTTTGCTGCACATTCAAATTTTTTTTTGGAGAGTTATAAACTGTTGCGCCCCAAATAAAATAATAATTCCATGCACCCCAGGACCCCTTTAGCATCCCTGAGACCAAGGAAAACCCCCATCGCAATGGCAGTACAATACAGAAAAACGTATGTAATAAAATGAATTTTTATGTCGCATTTTCGCAATGCAGGATAACGCACACACACAAAACGAAGAGGCCGTCACCTCGGCAAAAAATATGTGTATGTTACCTTTGGTCCACCCATTCTTAGCCCCTTTGGAGAGAGCACAGACCCTTAACCCCACACAGACACAGATACAAAATACAGACAGACAGAGAGACAGAGAGACACCTCCCATGCCATGCCATGGCAGGATGCATTCCTGGGAACCAAAAGCGAACCAAACACATTTACACATGTAAGTGCATAAAAAATGTTTATGAATTTCAGTTTATGGCGCGTAAAACACGCCAATAAATGTACCAAGGCATTAAAAATGCCTTTTCCCCAACGGAACCCGCCCCTATTTGGACTTTGCCGCACTAATAAACAATCAGAAATGGGCATAAAGTATGGGGAATCGGGCAGCAGCAACGACATTGGGGAATTTTGTGCCTTTTTTTTCCTTCGTTGTTTTGGTTTTTGTTTTTTTTTTTGTTTTTTTGCCGGAAGGTGTTAGTCGCTCCGCTGGCGCAGTTCTTGTGGGCGCTTGTCCCCTTTTCACCGCCACCCATGAATATTTATGCAAAACACTCATACGCCCTGTTGTACGTTGCTGTTGCTCCTTTCGCGTCAGTCCCTCTTCAGTCCCGACTCCTTGGTGTTTTCTTATTGTTGGCTGCGTTATGCCAAGTGCGCTCTAATGCACTTTACGACACTTTATGGCACTTTTCCGGGGGGCACCACACCGAACACCATGGAGAGATATCTGGCAAATGTAAATTATGGCAAATTGATGAGAATATGCATATGTGGCCTGGCTCCACTCTGGCTCCACATTGCTGCGAAAGTTTTTGTGTCCTGACTGTCATTGAAAATCTAACATTCCGGCAATCCTTTTGATCGAATTAAAGTTCCAGTAGTGTTTGCATATTTGCTTTTTCGATTTTATCCAGCTTAAAGGCTTCAAATAATTGAAGAATATCACTTTGGCCACAATGCTGATGAAGTTAATTAAGTTTACAAATGGATTATAAGAGAAAATGTGTGAAGTAAAAGATTTTTATTATTTTTGGAAATTATTTTGGGGGATTTAAATAATAAGAACTGCATTCTCTTTATTTTTATAGGTTTTAAAAGGGGTTTTCCCAGAGATTAAATAAATATACTTGAAAAATAATATAATATAAAATAATATAATATAATATAATATAATATAATATTATTTTGATGTTATTAGGAGTATGTAAATATTAATAAATTGTTGCTCTTTATTTTTATAGCTTTAAAGGGTTATTCTTTCCCCAGATATTATCAAAAATCTAGCATTTAAACTTAGAAGTTTAAAAAATGATTTTATAAGTATATTTATCCAGCTCTGAGGAACAAATTTCACCGATTTCTTAAATTCTCTTTAAACTCGAGCTCATCCCGCAATATGCTTGCTTTTTTTTGTTGCTCTGGACCAGCTCACAGTGCCATTTCCATTGAAAATCCTTTCTCTACCTTCAACATTTCGTGCTGGAATCCGGACCGATTGCTTTGCCCACAAATGACACCAGACATTTGCGTCAATTGCACACTTTTTCGGTTGTATTTTGGGCTAATGAAAGTCCTGGACAGTGGTGTCCTGTTCTGATCCTTGAGTTTGGATTTAGGGGGCATTTGCGTCCTTTTTGTCTGAACGCGTCTCTCCGTTCCATGCAAATGGTGGTGGATGAGCTTTCCCCCAAGGACTTCCCCTACCGCCTCCTGCCTCCTTTGAGCAGAGTAGCCTCTGTTTTTGGCCATTCTGCCTCGTTATTCCCTTCGGTTTGTTGTGGAGCAGCTTTGATGCTGCTCTTTTTGAGTACTTAACGCCACGAGGAATCGCCTAAGACAACTGAAGCGCAAAAAATGCGAAAAACATGCAGAGAATAAAGTGGAAAATTGCGTGGGCGACAAAATAATAAAAAAAAAAAAAAAACAAAAAAAGAATGGATAAATCGACGATTGGGCGGCGGGGCGTGTAATCAAAGCGTTTGGTTATCAAAGATTCGGAGAGCAAAGAGCAAAGTTATGCATAAATTTTGGACGCCGTCGCGACTAACGATTTTGGTTTTGTTTTTCTTTTTTTTTTTGTATTTTTTTTTACTTCCCCTCCCCACCCCACAATCGATACAGGAAACAAATTAGTTTCGCCTTAAAAACACAGCAGAGTATCAAAATAAAATTTCAACAGTCGCATGGCAAAGAAATAATACAGCAAAAACAAGTGAAAGTGCCGAGAGCCCCACCTCATGCAGGCTGAATACAAAAATACACTGAAAATATAGAGTAAAGCCCTTATAAATTTTTGTTTTAATGTATTTATATTAATAAAATAATATTAAAAGAGATAAGAAAGCTGTTCTAAAATGTATAAAGTTGAATAGAAAATTCTAAAAAATAGAAAGGGAATTAGGAAATGCACCCAGAACATCTTCAATTAAACATTTATTATTTTAAAAGCTCTAGCATTCTGAACTGCAAATTTAAGACACAATTTTTAATCAAAAATTACATTAATAATAAATATATGCAGCAATACAAAGTTATTTTTATTTTTATAAATATTTATGCAGGCAAACCCTATTAATAACTTAGTAGTTTACTTTAATTTATCAATTTTTATTTAAATTTTAATTTAACAAAATTTTAGTCGCATACATTTATCCCATTTACAATCAAAAATAAGTTTATTTGATTATCAAATGTATTTTCTTGTATTTAAAATTAAAAAATAACTGTTTGACTCTAAGAAAAAATATAGGCACCATTGTATATATTTTTTCAAGCACCTTTAAAGAAAATTAATAAAAAAAATCCCGCTGATCCCGTGATATTTTTTTAAACTTTAAATTTCTTGCCGTGCTCAAATAGGAGAGCCCAAGGATCCTAAGTGACATTGTTTGTTGCGGGGCCGCAGGACACGAACAGACACGAGAGCCTAATAATAGCCGCACATAAAATTTTATTAGCACGAGCGTAACAATTCAATTGGGTCATGCTTTATGGCGCCGCAGGGGTGGCGACTGGCGGTTTCCAAAAAGGGGGTCCAGGTCCGGTACGGTCCGCATAGGCGGATAGGCGTGGCAGTCAGTCGTCGCAAAAAAAACCTCGCAAGCCACCTAAAAATTTGGGTCACTCCAAGTGCAGTCTAGGCCCCAAAAATGGTTAAAAAAGAAAAAAGAAAGAAAGAAAAAACGAGGGATATGTGCGCCCAGGAGCTAACCTTTATCAAAGGATGTCATCGACAAAAAAGCACTTAAAAATCCATGAAAGCTAAAGGTTTTCTATATATTAATAAGATTTCTGTGGGATATACCAAGGATCTCTTAAATTAAGGCTATTTATAATTTATAATTTCTATTATTGATTTTATTCACAAGAATGTTTTTGAAGGTGTCCATCTGTTAATGTTAACCCTAAGGCCACTTTAGTTTATTTGAAGCTAAAATCCTGTCTTATCTCCAACTAATTAAATTCCAAAATGCCATATCAACACCCCACATTCGTTCCATTTACTTGTTCACCTTTAATTCTATTGAAATCCTTTAAGAAATTCCAAGAAAATTGCAATACACTTGCTCGACACTTGATGGGATTATCATTTATTTTTGGTGCTGACATTTCGCCAGCGGCGAAAACTCAATTTGAGGAGAAACTCATTTGTTGCCTCGACGAAAGGAGCGCAAAATTGTTTGAACAAACTCCCAGCAATTGTCTTACACTTTGGCTTCAATTGGATTTCCGTTATGTTGGTGCTGCTACCATGGGGGGGTTTTATAATGGCAAGATATTAGTAAACAAAATAAATAAAATATTGAATACAATAAAATATATATTATTCTTAAATAATATGTAATATTTATTATAAGCTTTTGTTTGTGGTCAAAATAAATGCATAAATAATTAAATAGTTAACTAGTTCGATAGATAACTAAATAAATAATAATATTGCAATATTTGTAATAAATATATTTTGGTATATTTTGGTTATTTTGGTATATTTCGGTATATTTTGGTATATTTCGATATATTTTTCCAACAATTTAGACTGACTGCTAATGCCTTGCCTCTGACTGTGTCTGTTCTCTGGCTGCTTCTTCTTTATATCCAGCATCCTGGTCTTATTCCTGCCGTTCTTCTTCTTTTCTATATTTTACAGTTACTTGTGTGAAGGACTCTGGCTGTGAGCAGGACAGAGCGAGGGGCTTAGAGAGAGAGAGAGAGACAGAGAGACAGGGAAACAATAAGACTGAAGCTGGCAAACCTCTCGCAAAATGCTAAGAAGAAGAAGAAGCGGCTACATCACGCAACAGCAACAGCAGCAGCACCAGCAGCAGCAGCAACATCCGCAGCAGCAGCAACTATTAGGAGAAGAAAATCAAAGGTTAATCCTTAGCCGCCCACGCTGCTGCTGTTCGCTGCTAATGCTGCTAATTGTTGGCCAAGCAGTTTACGGTAAGTGCCACCAGAAAATACTATATTTTGACTATAATATATATACTATAATACCATAGACTAAGCATTATTATATAAACTATATACCAGGCCAACATTTATGGCATTTATGATTCATATATTCATAGATTCATATATTTCTTTTATTATTTTATTTAAATTCTTTCAGCTTTGCTGTTAGTGTTTTCTCTCAGTGCTTGGCAGTTAGCATCTTCACACATGCCGAGTGTAACTTTTATTGGGTTGGACATGGTCGGGGACTTGGCCAATGCCCCGTTCTCTGACCTCATTAGAGGTTCATTTGTTTGCTTATTTATGCGGACACACAAACACATACACACTCAGAAGAGATACTATATATATGTTGGATCATCGAATGTATATATATATTTAGCCATATGGCATTTGTGGTCTCTTGTGTTACCAATTTCGCACTCGCACACACTCACACAAGTCGAATGCATACATTTTCGCTTCGCTTTTGGTCATAAAAATTGGAATTCGAATGGCCCCAAATTGTATGCTACACAAAAGGCACGCACCAATATGATGTATGTGTGTGTGTGTGAGTGTTTGTATACATTGAGAGATTAATTGTTAATTTAAGAAATTAATAATAGAAATTTATATTATTTTTTTTAACCATTTGGCATTTAGAAACATTTAGAAATCATTATTTTTTAGTAAACAATTCTCAATAAATTTTTTTTTTATTTTTCTCTGTGTATTGTCTTCTGTATGTACATACATATGTTTATACGTGCTTGGCTAGAGTTTTATGTGTGCGTGTGTGTCGTCTGTTTGTAATTAATTGACTCTCACATTTTTTTCGCATTTTTGCATAAAAACAAGTTGCAAACTTTTCGCCCAGACATTATTTTTTGTGTTGCCCGCTTGTTTTTTTTTTCTCTCCGTGTGCTGCAGTCAAGGTCGTGTGAAAGAGGTAGGGATTCAGCGGTATTTTTCGGTCTATATCCTTCTCTTTCTGGTTACTTGAGTTTTAAGCAAAGGTTTGCTACCTCTTGACCTGAAATTTGTAATAATAATAATGATATGCAGAAATGTTAGGTTATTTTTAAGTTTAAAAATATTTATATAGCCACAAAACTAAATAATTGACTTAGAAACTGCTTTTCTTTATAAAATTTAGAAATTAAACAGTTTTTCTTTATAAAAATTAGAAATAAAACCAATATTATTTGATTATTGTATGCTTTTTCTTTAAATTTCCAACAAATTTCTAATTTTTATATAACTGCAAGGAGATACAAACTTCGGTTTGTTATGCTTCTACATATATTTGTATAACATTTTTGCCATTTTTGTGACAGTCAACAAAGTTGGCCAACACACTATTTCCTTCTATATATACTACGAGTATGTACTATATATTACATATTGTTGACCTGTACCTGCATAAGTACCTACCCTTATTAATCGTCCTTGTCCAGCCTATTTATTTACTTATTTCCCAGCATATTTTAATATTTAACTTTGGGTTACCTTTGCCATTGAAATAAACATTTTCTTCAATTTAAAAAATCCAAATTAAATCCAGCTTTAGTATGTTTCTTAAACTATCCATCGGTCGTTGTTGCTATATATATATTATATATATTTCTTAGAACAATCAACACCTACTGCCTCTGCCCACACTGAAATTCCCCTGAAAGGGATGCCAGTGCAGCTGCATTCCCTCAAATGGAGTAATTGATTGACGCTATTGGTCAAGCGTTTACCAGACATCCTTGCGGCTTCCCATGCACTGGGGCATCCTTGGCAGGGATTCATTTAATTGCCGGACAAAGCCCGTCGTCTTCGTCGTCTTCGTTGTCGTCGTCGTAGTAATTTCAAATGTCTAGCTCACCGACTGACAGATTTTTGCCCACCTGGGGAGAAATAAAGGACATTATTTTGACCTTTGGCAACTGGCAGATGCAGCGGGGGCAAAAGGGTCGCCTTTTGTAACCCGAATCGTTTAGAGGGTGGAAAAGCCATCGAAAAACGCAAAGGAACGGAGAGACTTTTGGGGGCCTTGGCTTATAGAAATTCCAGAATAATTTTGCCGAATTTCGTTTTGCGGATAATAATTTATGTAGCCTCCACACGACCCGGTCGGTCTCTGGTCTATGAGCCAAAAGGAAAGGGCAGCTGTCATCGGTCTATCGTAATTGTAAATTAATGCATGCAGAAAATGTGACCCACACAAGATGGCGGCGACCGGAAGTCAGTCAGGCAGTCAGCAAAAAGGCCACGTGCCACGTGGGCTTATAAATCAGCTGTTTTTTTTCGCTAATAAAGTTGAATTAAATTGCTAGCTAAATCAATTTTAATTATAGGACCCAAAAACATTTTTTTAAATATTAAAAGGAAGCCTTTGTCAAAGGTATTTTTCCTTCTGAAAAATTGATGGAAAGATTCACAAAAAATCAACATGCTTTTCACAGATCAACAAAATAAATAAATATAAATAAAGATGTCATACGATTCGATGGATTTTGAGGCCAAATCAAATTGCAATGAGTGGGTTGGGGGAACTCTTTCCCTAGAAACCCTCCTCCTGCCAGTGGGGGATTGCGTTTATTTATTTGAAATTAGAAACTGCCAACTGTTCCCAAAAGTGGCCATTAATTAAAGGCTGCTGGGCTGCCTGCTGGGCCAACTAACTACTGGGGGGAGGATTGTGTAATGACTGCAAAATGCTAACAAATAGCCCGTTGCCTTTGCTTTTGGAATCCTGTCCGACGGACCGAGGGAATCGGCAGGCATCGGGATCAACTGTGTCAGTCACAAATGGGAGCCTGACTCTTTGTAAATAATTGTCTCACCTTTTACCTGAAAAAGCGTCAGCACAAAGGACAATCAATTTGGGAAATCGTATCGAATTACTTGCCAGCTTTGGCCGTGTCAGTTGGTAAATCAGCCAGCAGGGAGGTTCGTTGGAAATTCAACTCAAAGTTACCAAAAATTCAATTCAATTAAAGGTAATACATTCATTATTTTGGAAATGGGATATTAAATTATAATAATTAATTGCCAAAAGGGTTTTCTATTAATTTGATTTGAATAATATTTGAAACTGTTTTGTTATAAAATAGAAGTAAATTAATTATAGGGATTCACTTGCCAAAATATGAGTAGGAAAAGTATCATTCTGATTTAGGGATATATTAAAATATAATACATTTTTATTATACTTAAATTACACATTTCTTTAATGTCTTTAAGAGTCTTTAACTATTTATAATATATTTAATTTATGTCTTACCTTAAAGTTAAAGTCTAGTGTTTGTGTTAAAAGGAAAGTGTCAAAATTTCGGAGTTTTGTTTTTTCAAAGGTTATCCCTCTTAATCTCTAGTGTGTCCTGATCAAATTTAAGGAGATCTCCACCGAATGCCTTGTTTAAAGCACTTTTCATGCTTCTGTCACGGCCCGTCGCATTTGGCCATTTTGCCATTTGGCCATTTGCTCCAAATGTTAGCTGACCCAATTGCGGATGGCCGGGGGTAACCGGGGGAAAGGGAGTGCGAGAGTAAGTGAAATGGGTATACTACTGTTGTCGCCATCTCGCTCTCGGTGCGGAAACTTGGAGAAGTTGAGGGAATGGAATTGGTTTTGACTTTGGCTTTGGCTTTATCCAACATTAGCTAATTTGTGTGCGTTTCCCTGCTCTCTCTCTTTATTTGCCTGGACTGTTATTTTTGCCTCGTCCTTGCTCCTTTCTATTTTTTTTTTAATTTTTGCATCTTGCACTTGGCCCTTGTCTGTGTTTTCCCTCTTAAGTGTCATCCTGAGTCCTGAATATCGTCCTTGTTTCTTCTGTTTCGCTGTCTTGACACTGATTTCAATTATAAATTTGTATATTTCCTTTTTTTTCTCTGTGATTTTTTCCCATTTCCTTAACTTTTCCGTATCCTGGTAAAATTTTTTTTCCTGGCTGCGATTGCTTTCTCAATTGGTGCCGCTGCCGGGAGCATTTGTCTGGCTATCATTTTTTTAATCTAAGTTGGGTAACAAAGCCCATCCTCGTCTACCTTATTGTCCTGCTCCTGGCCAGGATGTAGATGCTTCTGTTTAGAGTGTCTTCCCTCCTTACTTCCCCCTATTTCTGCTTCTCTGGTTACCGAATCATTCAATGGAATTGGTCTTCAAGGCACTCTGTTTATTATTAAACTTATCTCTTTTCCTTAGAAAATAATTTAAAACAAATGAGAGGATATAAAATGAGTAGATTGGGATTTATCAGTTATAATTTTTGAATTGTTTACTTTCTTTATCTCTTTTTTGATTTAATTGTTTTTGCTAAAAGTTTTGTTTATTTATTTTCTATTAATTTGTTACTTTATGTCCCTATTTATCGTTCTACAGCTATTTTCTTTATTTATTTACCCCTTGATTTCTTTATTCATTTTTTACTCATTCATTTTTTTTTTTCTTTCCTTCCTTTTCCTGATTTTAGTTGACATTCACTTTAAATGCTTTCCCCATTTACAGGAAAATATTCGTTTAAGTTTAAGACCCACTTTATTGCACCTAAGGAGGTCCTTCCGCGAATTGTTTTCTTTGCCTCCTCATTCGCATTCTCAATTTCCCGGTGCCCGGTGCCAGGTGCCAGTTGCCAGTTGCCAGGTGCGGGCCGCCTTTCCTTCCCCTTTCACTTCGGCATTTGTCTGGTTGAAATCTGAAGTGAAAATGCAGTCAACCCTAATCAAATTTTCGCTGCAAATTGACAGTTTGCCTGCAGATTTTCATTTCGCGTTTTCATCTCACCCACTAAGCACGCACTGAGGGTGGCCAAAAGGGGGTTCCTTGAGGGGAAGGCGACTGCTATGGCGGTTGTACGCCTTTGGTGAAGGAGTTCCGTTCGTGTTCGCATTTTGCCAGCTATAATTCTCATGCCTCCCAAGTAGTACCTCAGAGATTCCAGGGTATATTGATTTTTAAAAGCGAGATTATTGAAATTTTAACAGGGTAAATATCATACGATCTAGACTTTGGGTTTCTTTAACTCAATATTGTGGGCGGAAAGTTTAGGTCGCTAACATACGTTCTGTTAACATAGTTTTACATAGTCTTAACATCGATTACTTAGTTTTAACATAGGTTTACTTAGCTTAGTGTGTAGTATCGATAATATAGTGTGACCCTCTACTATATCTAGATATATTATTATACAATATATATTATTATATTATTTTCAAATATATTAAATACTTTTAAAACTTGAATATAATATATAATATTCATAGAAATCACATTTAATTATTTTTCAAAGGATATCTTCAGGTCGAAATACTCTTACTTATCGCCTTAACCTTGTTTTTTATATTTTCCGCCCAGTTCCGCTTGTGGTTCGACTCGTCCTCTATTTGCAGACCCCTTGGGGTCCCCTAATAGAGGGGTTAAACTGCGGAGCGGAGGGAGTGGTGGTGGCATATCTGATTTAATTTTAAATCACTCTGCGCCGCCTGGCTTCAAATTAAAAGGGCATCGAGGGTCGGACTGGAGGCGCCGGCGGGAAGGTGTCTCGAGGTTTATGTGTGTCACAGGGCGGGTCCTTTTTGCTGCAGGTCGCAATCCAATTGTCAGGTATTTTCATTTTAATCTAACAATTTCGGAATTTGTCGCCGCTGCCGCAACGGAAGCACCGTGGAAAGTTGCTTTTCGCAGAGAGATGATGTTGCAAATTAATCGGCGTCGCGTCTGCATGTCATTTCAGTCAGTTAGTTGGGCCTGACACGCTTATTGTCTTCGACTTCCGTTTCCCCCCGCTTGAATTTCCCAAATTTTACACACATATTTCCAGCCAGCAGCCAGCACATGCCTCTCCGCTTCCACAAATTTAATTTAAAAGCACACACAAAATTCACGAGCAAATATGGGTGAAAATTAACATGGAATTAAGGCGTGAAATTTAAAATACACAGGAAAAGCGCACAGTTTTTTTTGTTCCTGAAAACCCAATCTAGATTTTATACATTTTTTTGCTAGCTTGTTTTTTGTCAGCGAACCAATTTCGGTATTCAACCTGGCGAATCATTATCTCGTCTCTGTCTTTAATTAAAAACTGCAGCAACCGAAAATTCGTTAATAGGGCGGAATGCAGCGGCATTGTTAGGCAACTCTGACAATGGACTTTCCCCGGCCCTGCCGATAAATGCATAATTGATGATTATGGCTTCGAGCCCTCTTCCGGTGCTGCCAACTTCAACCCCAACCCCAACCCCAACCTCCCTCTGGTTGGCCATATTTCCATCTGCCCACCGCATGCACTATCAATTAGATATTTCGAGTTTTATTAACTTCAGAGCCACGGCAACAGCACTGCCTGCTGCTGCCAGGTGATTCCCGCCCAATTGGGGTTTTAGCTGGTAATGAGCTTAGATTCCTGGTGGCCAAGAGGAGCGGAAAAGAGCGGGGAACAGGAAGCGGGAGCCTACACACAAAAAATGGGGGTATTCTTTACTTTATAGCTTATATCTTTATTTATGTTTGTTTAAGGAAGTTATATTATTAATTTGTTTTGTCACAATGGGTTAATTATTTAACGATTTATGATTTAAATAAACAAACAAATTAAAAATAGATTTTAATAGTGTGGGAGGAAGGTTTATTTGTAACACTAAAATGACTTTCTACGTCTTTTTTATTCCGCTCGCCAATACAGAATGGAATCGTGTTTAACATACGGTCTGTTAACTTAGTCTTAATATCGATTACTTAGGTTTAACATAGGTTTACTTAGCTTAGTGTGTAGTATCGATAATATAGTGTGACCCTCTACTAGCCTACAATAGGTGTAAATAAATACAAGTTTATGGAAAGAGACATCAATAAATAGAAAAATAAATAAAATAATGTAAATAATTATCCTAGAACGTATATAAAAATAGATAAATAACAAAATAGTTACTAATACATATAGAAAAATATAAATTGTTATATAAAAATAATGAAGAACACATAAATAAATATTATTTCAATAAAGAAATATAATTCCATATGAATAAAAATAAATATAAGTTTTTACGACCATAGAATACCCGGTCTTACCTTCTTGGTGTACTTCTGACTCTTGTTTACCCCGAAATATTCTGTTATTTCCCGTCTTCAATTCTAAATTATGTTTAAAATCAAGAAATAAATTAAAAGTAAAAGCTATAGCTTTAAAACATTTCTCTCAGTGCACAGGAGAGATGCATCTTTTGTTCCGGGCTGCCATGTTTTATTGCTAATTGCAACTTCAGGTTGCATTGTGGCTTCTTCGACAGTCTGCAATTTACAAGGCAGCCACTGCCACTGCCACTGCCACCGTCTCCGCCACGCCCACTTGCCCCCCCGTTTCAGCCGTACCGAATTTCCCAATTTTCCACCCCGCAGAGGAGTGTCCATGTCCATGTCCATGTCTGTGTCGCACACTTGGCAGCTCTATCTATATGGCCATCTTTTTCCGTTGTTTGCGCCACGGAAAATAATAAAACTGATTTTATTTATGTGCTGCGCCAGACCAAAATTGAAATTTTGCAACACGAGCTGGAACTTGAGACTAGTGACTAGGGGGGGAGGGGAATGGAGGTCTAGTTTTCCGGAGAGAAATTTTCCCAGGCATGTGTTTGCCAAAAAATTCTCATCGCGTGTCGAGCTATCTCTCTCTCTCTCTCTCTTTGTTTACTTATTGTTACCCACTTTATCCACTCCATCTTCATCGAATATTTTTATTTCTTCTCCACACGGATCACAATTAATGGCACACGTGCGAAAAGTTTCTATAAATTATGATCCGAGTATCTGTCAGATGCACACACATTTGCAGATAGAAAAGCCGCCAATTGGTCTATCAATCACATTTGGTAGCAGCTATTCCCTCCAAAAGTTATCTCAAGGAGCTCAAAAATTGGTATAAAAAAGTTTATAGAAAAAAAACGGGGAATTAAAAGTAGATCCTAGCAAAACCAATCGATAACAGCCACATTTTCAGTCACATTTATCGATAACAAGCCTATTCCAGATTGCTGAAAGTTAATTTAATTATTTTTTAAAGTGTACTCGGCCTTTCCCCCTTTCTCTGAGTCCTTTTTATCTCAAGGAGCTTAAAAATTTGTATAAAAAAGTTTATAGAAAAAAACGGCGAATTAAAAGTAGATCCTAGCAAAATCAATCGATTACAGCCACATTTCCAGTCACACTTATCGATAACAAGCCTTTTCCAGATTGCTCAAAGTTAATTTAATTATTTTTTAAAGTGTACTCGGCCTTTCCCCCTTTCTCTGAGTCCTTTCTCGGTTGCCTTTAAGTGCCAGATTTCTCATGCTAATTGCAAATTATAGCCAAAGTAGTTACATACACCCACTTTTCACTTAGTCCTGCGGAATGCGTATATGTATATGTGGCATGGCCACAATCCTGATACCAGCGGCTGTATCCTGTATCCTGTATCCTTATCCCTCGCTATACCGATCCCCGCTCCCTGGGAATTACCCCTTGGGCGGTGCTTCAACAATTCGCAACGTGCAATGCCGCGCCGCGTGTTACCATGGATCCCTCGTAATCTCGCCCTAAAAACAGGGCAAAAATGAGAGAAAATAAGCGATGGGGTAAAGAAATGCGAGAGCTTTAAAATGTTTATGGTAAATGCACACTAATGTGGCCTTAATTATGGACAATTTCCTATTGTTACCGGAAGCTTTAACATCATACATATACATGCATATATAACACATATTAAATTCGTAAAGGTTTTATTCAGTTTGCCAAGTTAATTGCTTGAATCTGAGTCTCAGGACATGTTTGCCTTTCAATAAATATATTTATATTTGCTTTAAATAAAATATATACTAAACCATAATTATTATCCCTCGCATAACTCACATTTTAATTGCATTTATCAGTGAGAGCCTTTGCCATAATTAAATGCTGCGTTGGCAGCCTTGAAGTTTCAATTAATTTATTGGATTCTCACATGGTTGGGTTTCTTCTAGTCAATTGTGCGTCATTTAATTTGCAATTTTATTAAATGTCTTTGGCTGTGATTACTTTAAATAAGATGAAAACACCGCCGCCCCGGGGCTTTTAATGGTTAATCAATGTTTGACTATTTATTTGCGCACTCAATTATGGATTGGCATTCTCGTGTTTGCCATCAACATCAAAGCGAATAGAGAGCTTAACGTATATATATATATATTTGTATTTATTAGGACTTTTGCAAGAAGGAGTAGCTACCATTTTGCAGCGTTTAATTTATTCAATACAAATCGTAATTGTAAAAGTTGCAGTTGAGCAACAAGCGGCAGCTTCCAGCAATTAGTAAGTCATGAGAAAATTATGTACTCTCTAACTGCAGCTTTGGAGTGCTGGAGTCCTAGAGTCCTGGAGAGGCTGGGTCCCAGTTGGCAAACGAAAATTTTAATGCAAACTGT
The DNA here is from genome assembly GCA_008042515.1 of Drosophila truncata. Lineage (NCBI taxonomy): Eukaryota > Metazoa > Arthropoda > Insecta > Diptera > Drosophilidae > Drosophila > Drosophila truncata. The sequence goes on along the minus strand of VNJQ01005879.1, from coordinate 50,858 downwards.
AAATTATTATATACTTAGTTACATTCTGCACAACTCTTTTGCTGCTGCCACCAGTTCCTTCGTCCCAAATAATAAAAAAAGAAACAAAAACCCCACCACATCTCTTTCAACTGGCGCTCAAAAGGCAGTTTTAGTCATTTCTCGGTTGGCTGGCAGACAATACAAAACTATAAATATGCACAGTCACAGACAAAGTCACAATCACAGTCACAGTTGCAATTACGAACAGAGAAAGGCTTGCACAGTGGCCCTGAATAATGTATATTCTTACTATTCGAAGCCGTTACAATTAATTTAATTTTAAACTAACTGAGAAGAGTATTTCTCTGATGATTTTCAAATAATATTCAAGGTTCTGTCAGGCACAGTCACAATCACAGTCACAGTTGCAATTACGAACAGAGAAAGGCTTGCACAGTGTCCCTGAATAATGAATTTTTTAAAATGCAATGCATTATGATACTTAGTAAGCATTAAAATTAATTTAATAGTAACGAATAAAGAAAATAATAATTTTCTAATAATATTAAAAGTCCTGCCACAGAACAGATAATAAATTTATTCATTTTTAGAACCCATTAAAATTTATTTAAAAAGATCCAATACGAACTTTGTCTTTTAAGCAAACTCAAAAGAGTTAATACCTATATTATCCTTATATTATTCTGATAATATTCAAGGGCCTGTCAGGCACTGTGTCCGCTCTTTCGCAATGAAATATTATTTTTTTATCCCAATGCCTTTTATTTTATCAGCAGCTTCTTTTCCTTTGCCTGGCTGGGTGTCTCTGGCAGAGCAAGCTAAATGCAAAATTTATTGCTGAAAACTACAAAACACACACACATAGAGTGCGGCGGGTGGTGATGGGTGGTGGGTGGTGTGGCGGCGGGCGTGGAAAATGTGTTAAGTCTATTGAGTGTATTAAAGCAAATAACTGCGTCGACGAATAAAATACATACGAAACGACGTCAGCGAGGAATGCGCTCCGGGCGCAAAGAGGGGGGCGGTATGGCATAGAGGGCGTGGCAAAGATACTTTATACACAGGACACAGAGAGACCCTCCCTCTCTGACAGATGCACCGACTCAGACTCAGACTCAGACTCAGTCTCAGACATATGGAAATATGAATATAAATGAACAGCGCGATGAAGTCTGAGATCCAACGAGTTGACAGGAAGGAGAAATGTAAGCAGCATCACATATTGGCATCTAAAGGCAACTAAATGCTGCATTTTTACAAGCAATAGAGCTCGGGTTCGGGTAACAAGTCTGGCAAAGGGGCGTATACGTGGTATATGTCAGGAAGTCGAGTTTGGTTTATGGCTGGATAACTCAGCAACACGATAATCGAAGCACAAACAAAATAATAAATCTTCCAAAAAACAACTAAAACAAGAAAAAAACACCTGAAAACCAAAATTCAACAGACCATAAATTGTGTGGCAATTTTAATTAGGGAAATAGCAAGAGAGCACCTAAATTTAGGCACACTTTAAGCGGTTCATTAGGAAGCAATCCATTTAATATTCGCATTAAAATTAATTTTAATGTGCGTTCCGCTTAATTGATGTGACAAATAGTTGTTGTTGTTGCTCTCGAGTGCGGTACATGGGGAACCGGAGCTGCTGGAGCAAACAGAAGCTGAAACGGAAACAACAACAGAATCAGAACGGAAATAAGCAGCTTTTGACTAACGGCAAAATGGATGCCATAGCATCATATACCCCATACATACGAAGTGAGTGTGAGAGTGTGAGAGTGTGCTAGTGTGCAAGTGTGCTAGTGTGCGTGTGTGTGGTAAAAAGGAGGTCTGAAAGTGGAACTGGAACTGGAGTAACATCTGGCGTTGCCCTGTGCGATTACAAAAACATCAACACTTAATATGTTTATTAAATTTGTTGCTACATCATTAGGCACTAGCAGCCATGTAATGTGAGGCAAACACTTCACATGTGCCCCATGTCTCTTTGCGTATGTGTGTGTTTGTGTGTGTGTACTCTGCTCTGTGCCAGTGTGTGTGCCAAAGTGCTTGTGTGTTGGTGTAACGAATGTTGCATACACATATACCCTATAACCCCATAAAACCAACACAAGAAGTAGGACTAGGCTAGGGTTGTCATTAAATTAGCGTAAAAATATAACAAAAGATACAAATTTATAACTAAAAGGAATTTTTAATTATTTTTAATTAAAATTTTATTTATTTAGGAAAACAATCTTTACAAAAAAATATTTCAAGTTAAATTAAATGCAAGTTTATATTAATTCTTTTAATATCAAAGGTTTTTTATTGCTTTTTGTATCGTTTTCTTTTATTTTAGAAATCTAATTATGGTTGTCTTGGTTTTTATTGTTAATTTATGTTTTACAAATATTTATAATTGTTTTATTTATATATTTCATATTTATATTATTACAAACAGAAGATTTCTATTAAAATCCGCTTTTTCTTATGATTTCAACATTCAATGAACAGTTTTTAAGGCATTCCAGAAAACTTTCTTTAAGTACAAATATAATAGATTTTAATGAATTTATAGCTCTCAATAATTGCTATTATTTTTAAACCCTATAATCTAAGTTAGTAACATAGATCCTAACTCAACCCTAATATTAACTCTTCGATTTATGTTTTTTTAATACTATATATTTAATTTTATATAATATTATCCTAACTCCATCTACCAAATTAATTTGCTAGTCTAGTGAATGCTAATTGAAATCAGTTTACTGATGATGATGGCCAATAATACAAAGTGCGGCTTGCTTTAGCCTCTGTTAGCCAAATCTACTGCGGTTTTCTAGCACTTGAGACTGTCCGAAATCAGGGTTTTATATACTTATATACTTATATCTAATTGCAGTCTGTTTGGGGAGCTAGCCACAGTTCCGGGATCGAGGGCATCTGAGGTTCGTCGGTGGTTCTAAGCCGACTTTTTGTTGAATGTTGTGCCAATGCCCTGTGCACACAGCAAGGCACACACAAGCACACCCAGATGCTCGCACACACTCGAACACACACACACACACAGAGCCACACACACACACACGGAGGAGTGTTTTGTGCGATGCTTTGGGCTACTTTGCATGGGCTTAATGATTGTTGTTTGGGTGCAGTTTCAGTTACAGTTGCAGTTGCCGTTACAGTTGCTCAGCTAGAAAGAGACAGCAAAGGCAGGCTACGCAGAAAGAGAGGGAGAAAGAGGGAGAAAGCGCGGGCAAGCGAGCGAAAGTGGAGGAAAGTAGCGAGTTGAGGCTTTAAAAAAAAGCATTGCCTACTTTTTGGCATGCATACTACGGGTGCTTTTTAAAGGCATTTTTAATGGGTTAATATAATTAGTATTAAATAAGTTCTTTAAAAAAATAACTCTTTTTTAATAACTAAATTATTTAAATTAATTTTAATTAGGTTAACTTAAGAAAGAAAGATTTGTGTTTAAAATTTTCTAAATGTGTATAAATATCCATTTAAAGCTTCTTATTTTGCATATATTTAAAGTCTTCTTGATGATATATTGAGGTATATTGAGACAACATTTTTTTTAATTTAAAATTAAATATTATTATAAAAATATTATTAAAATAGTAAACCGCCGTTTATATGCGAATATTATATAAATGGAAACTGGGGAAATATTTAAATATAACTATGAAACGTAAATATATGAACACTTTTATTATGCACAATGCACACTCACACACATATTAAACTTTATAAATATATGCTGTTAGTACTTCGCCCTTGTTTCTTGCTTTTTCCCGCTTTAAGTTTTGCCTTGCAAAAAAGTTATGCGCATTATTAAAAATAATATTAACGAGAAAGGAAGCTAATTCCAGGCAAGCAGATGGTTGTATACCCTTGCTGGTGGTATAAAATATTCCAAGTAATGATTATAAATTGGATATAATTGTTAATTGAAATTCTAGGAGTTTCAGTTAACATAAAAGTAAACTATAATACTATAAGCTAAATGTTTGTTTAAGTTATAAGGCCTTCAGTAAGGGTATGCCGAAAAATTCAGCTCGTTTTCGCTGCATAAATTTGAATTCTCATGATTCTTTTTATAATAATAAAACGTAATACTACCGTCACACACATAGCACTTACCTTTACATATATGGATATAGCCCCTCGATCTGACATTTCCCATTTCCTTTTCATTTCCTTGCAGCGTCGGCCGGCAGTAAGGTAATCGCCAATCGCTCCAAGCCAACCGATGAATCGCTGGCAATTCCGCCGACTTGGCTTACTCCTGCCGACACGCCCATGCCGGCATTTACCCGCCCCTTCCGCGAGGAGGACATGGCCGAGGGTGAGGGCCCGGAGGAGAGCTGGCATGATGCCCTGACCATCTCCAGGCCGCCGAGAGCGGGTCGAAGCGAGCGGCAGGCGGCGGAGGAAGACCAGGTGGACCGGTGTCGGCTCTTCGTCGAGGGGGATCCCACCAAGAACGAGCTGTACAGCCCCGAGTATCCCAATCTTTATCCGAAGAACATAAACTGCACACGGGTAATAACAGGTGAGTTTTTACTTGAAATTATGGGTAATTCTATATAAATATGGGATATATATGTCTGTTTATTGGGTGATAACTCTAGAGGATCGCTTTTCTATGTCCGAAAATAATAAAGCTTCTAGAAAGGTCTTATAAACCAAGAGAATATGCTATATTTTTGTTTTGGCGATGATAGTTGCTCAAATATTCAATAGATATCGAATGGCGCCAGTAAAAATCGTTGCCATTTTCTCTCATCACTAATTCCATAACTGTCAAAGGAGTTTTTGATGTGCAACAAGCTGAGAAGCACTCACAACTGAAATTTTATTAAATTTAATTCAAAGTCTTGTGTAAGAAAATAATCTGCATTGCCGAAAGAATTGATTCAAATCGACTAAACTTCAAGCACGAACTATTAATTGCAAAGAGAAGATTAACCGGAAAACAGGCAGATCATCGAGGAAAGTTCTTTGTAAAGAACGATTGAAGCAGGTAATAAAAAAACAATTCGTTTAGCTGATTTAAAACCAATAAAAGCAGGCCAACTAATCAAATCAAAGTCCACAAAAGGAGTACAAAAGGAGTGAAGGAGTCTCCAACGATTCTGCGCAGGAGAAGCAAGATTAGGGCACCCGTTCGAGAGTTCTCTAAACATTTCAAGTCCACCGAAATAATGGAGGAATTTAGGAAGGAGTATCTCTACGGATTTTATGGACGGATGAATGCAAACAACAAGCCAATCCGTCTTCTCGATACGGGTTTATATCAGTTCCAAACCCATCGGTACAATCGCTTTGGCCGGCTGACCAAAGCTCGTCTGGCAATGCAGGACAAGTACGAACCTCCTGGCATGATGAAATTCGTTCGAACCAAGTTGTGGCTAAAGGATATGGAATATAATCACTATACACGCGAATATCTGGAGTCATATGCTAGCAGTATGGGATTAACTGTAGTAAAGCCCCCGGGATCTGATTGCTCATCGAAGGAAGGCGAAAAACGATTCATAACCAACCCGGAGACTCCGGCTCTGCTGCAGGCTGAGCGTAAGGAGGCTATCTTCTCTTTGGAGTGCGAAAAATATATACAAAATGAGCGCAATAAGCACGCTGAAGAGAATGTGTAAGGCAAACAAGAGTTTAACGAGAAGAAGAGCTATGACGAGATTTTCCAGAGGGGATTTTCAATTTTTCACTCTACTAATTTATTAAAATATGTATTAATATGTATCACAAAAGGTATACAGAAATATATGTGAATATTTGCATGCCTATTTCATAGACGAATCCCTTCTTGCCTCAGGTTGTATTCATGACAGACACTTGACTCATTTCTGTGGATTATCTTCGGCTAGGCAATTAGCAATCAGTCTGCTATAATTCTGTAGTATCAGTCGCAGTATGTGTAACAGAATCCCTCAGATATAGATACAGATACAAAGACAAATACGAACTTTGATGGCAGCCAATTCGCTGGCAGCATCCTGTTGCTGCTGAGTGGGCATGGGGACACACGGAAAACAATTATATTTAGTCTAATTAGAGATTATTTCTTATTATATTTGGATTTATTATTCAACAGAGAGTCTCAGAATAAGATAATAATAAGATGCTGTTTGTCCTCGATCCAATTGAGGCATTTTTTCTTTGCGTGTGTGGAGTGTGGAGTGGAGTGAAGTGCAGGCCTCGTAAAAGTTTATATGGCAAGCACTTGGCGGCGACGACGAGCGAGCGAGCGCTACTGCAAATAATTGCAAAGTCTTTGGCCAAGTCTTGGGTTGGCTGTTGACATTACCAGATGTCAGTCAGAGAGTCAGTCAGTCAGTCAGTCAGAGGGAGTGGGGAGTCATTTGCAGGGGAAAATCTGGGAATGAGAAAGGGCAAAGGGATGGGGAAGGTGGGGAAGTGAACCAGTGAACCGGAGGCATTAGATGGCGCTGATGCGTAAGATGCTCCACACAGATTCCACATGGCAGGCAGGGCCGTTCTGTGTGGCCCATTTAAAAGCGTTAGCGTTAACGTTAGCGTCGGCCTCCCCATTTCCCAATCTCCCAATCTTCCACCTCTTCTCCATTTCTCCATTTCTCTCCATTTTCCATTTCCCCAGCCTCTATAATACGATCCCTCTATTGGGGATTGTGCCGGGGCGCCATCATATTTGAGCACTCGCTTCAGTGCCTCCGGGAAACTGGGTACCATCCTTGCTGGCATCCTTGCTGGATGCTGGGGAAACTCTCAACTCAACAACAACGAATGCTGCTTATGTTATCTAAAGTCTTCGGTGGGAGGCCAAATCATTTGTCAGTTAAGACAAAATAATGTCACTGCAAAAGTCAAGAGCTGACAGATAAAACCTGAAAGCGAATGATTGACTTTCCATAAGCACGCATCAGCGGTCTCAGCAGTCCCCCAGTATATGAATCCACAAATATGTCAGCATATGTGGGGGGATGCTCCCAGCTTTCTCTCTTTCTCTCCCCTGAAATCCCGTTTGTGTTCAGCATTAGGGGTCGTTCGTACTAGCTTATTTGCATATCTCAGGGCCATGTTAATGTTGGACTAAGCGGGCTCCCCAACAAAAAAGGCAGGCCAGATGGGGCTCGGTTCGGTTTATGGCCGGGTCCGTGTAGGGTCCTCCTCTCTTCTCTTTTCCGCCAGGGATTGCAGTCGTAAAAGTGTTGCGGTTACGGCGGGAGAGCCGAGAGTTGAAAGTTGTTCGAAAAGCAGCGGGAAAGCTGGAACCCTGAGCTTATTTGTATTATATTCGAGGTTTCCATATAGATCGAAGGGGAGTTATCCACTTGGCAACTACTAAACAGGAAGACTATGAATACCCTTCCTTCCCAAAAACTGAACTAGACTAGACTAGTGGTTTCCCTCTCTCAAGGACAATTCTCTGCCTCTTTCATCTCTTAAAGGAGTGTGTGTGGGTGTTAATGGGTGGACAATTGATGCGAGTGTGCGAGTGTGCGGCTGTTGCCATGCCACATTTCCCACAAAGGTGGCCGGGGTGGTAGGGGGAAAATGTATTTTCAAATGCCCAAGACCAGGACCAGCCCCCCATTTGCCATTGATTCATGCCGAGGATTCGTTGCTTGAATATGTATGGCCCGCAATTCGAGTGTGAATGAATGAGTGAATGAATGAATGAATGAATGAATGAATGAATGAGTGTGGGTGTGTGTCCAGCATCTTGATGCATTCTTCTTCTTTTTATGCGGCCACTAAATGGGTCCCCAGATGCTTTCATTTGCTCTATCTGTGTGTGTGTATGTGCGAGATTGGGTCTTGTCCTTTCACTTTCACTATTCCTTTGGCAACCAAAAAGCCAAAGAGGCTCTCTAGTTGTGGAAGGGATCTCTGCTGGAATCCCTAAGCTTAGATTTAAATATTTTTATTGGCTTGCCATTGAAGTTGAGGCTTGTTTACTTGGGTGTTCAAGTAGGTGTCAAGCTCTCAAGTCTGCGATATGTGCATATTTTATAAGATAATTCTTGAGAGATGTATAAAATATTTAATTTAATTTAATTATTAATCAAGAACTCCTACTAAAATTCAATTTTCTTGAATAATTTTTTCAATTCTGTTACAACTCTAAGGTTTTCCCTTCGGTTATCCGAAGATCCGCCAGGGCCACCGCTCTGCTTCTGCGTCTGAAGCCCTGGTGAGCTGTTGTTAATCAGTTTCCCGGGGCCATTTGACTTTTAGTAAGCTGACGGGATTGGCAGGACCTGGGGCTAAGTGCCATGGTTACCTGGACTTCGGGGGGGAAAAAAGAAATATTCTTGTTGTATATTTACAGACTAACGTGTTGGCTTTTGTCCTGTTTCTGTCTTTCCTTCTGCCCTTTGCCACGGCATCTAATTACAGCGCCAAAGGGACAAATCATACGCCTGGACTTTCGCAACTCGTTCAATATCGAGGCCAAGGAGGAGTGCAAATTTGATTTTCTTGAGGTAAGTAACGCGCAACTGGTAACTGAGACACACACAGAGAGAAAAAGCTACCAAAATGAGACATTTTTATAAAGAATAAATGATTCAGTAAAAATATATTAAATCAAATTCTACAAAAATTACATTTTTCTATTAAATTAAATGCAATTTTTACTCTCTGTGTAAACCAAATCCCGACATAAGCCACTTCTAAAAAGGGTCAAGGCATAAAAAACACAAACTTTGTGTTGCAAGCTGCAACATAAAAAGAAGGCCAGGCAGGCAGTAGAAGCGAATGGAAAACTCTTGCTTAGTTGCTCGGCTTTCCCGGGCTTTCTTGGCCGGGAGTTGCAAAGTTTTCGATTTGTTTCCCTTTTGCGACTTTTCCTTGTTGCACCGAAAAAATGGCAAGTTTTAATTGAATGTTGTCTCTGCAACTCGGCAAGTAAGCCTGATTTGAATGCGCAGCCCCGGCCAAATCGGTTTAGGCCAAGAAAAACTGCCAACTGACAAAGTAAAGAGTACCTCCAGAAGGCCTAAACAGCATTCCTTTTCTCCTTACAGATTCGAGACGGCCAGTATGGATTCTCCACGCTAATTGGAAAATTCTGCGGCACTGACTTTCCGCCAGAGATCACCTCGAAGGAGCGTTACCTGTGGCTGCATTTCCACTCGGACGAGACCATCGAGTACACCGGCTTCAGTGCGGTTTATGAATATCTGGATAGAAATAGGGAGGCACCCAGCACTGATCTTAATTGTACCATCGAAAAGGACGGCTACGAGGGTTTCATTAACTCCACAGATGTCCCAGCGGATATACGAGAGCAGGTGATACGCAATAAAATCGCTTTGGATTGCATCTGGCGGATTCAAGTCAGAGAGAACTGGAAGGTAAGCTATATATTTAAGGTATTTATTATTTAAAAGATGAAATCATTCATCTCTGCTTATGATTTTCCCTTAGATATTCCTCAAGTTCCTGGACTTCAAGCTGAGCAAGCCAAATGACTGCGAGACGAATTTCCTGGACATTTTCCCAGAGCAAACTGTGATGCCATTGAGGTGAGTTCTCGATATCGTAGCTGCTTAATCGCATTTCGCTCAAAAATTTCGTACAGACACTGACATTATTGCAGTCTTCGGTGGCGTATACGCAATATTCGTGCCGCAAACCAATTTCCGCATTGCCCAAAAGGCGAGAGATCAAAGCCTTGGTCTCTGGGTTCAGGGAATGGGTATGAAGTCCTGGGCCAAGGCAAAATTTCAATTTATTACCGGCCAAAAAGTAAATTGTACCGCCAGCGGAAGTGGCGTCGCCTTTGACTTGCACAACCCAATCTCCTTTGGTCCCTGTTGCCAGAAAGTATTTTACCATCTTCCTGGCTGACGCAACTGACGAACTGAGCAACTGAGCAACTGAGCAACTGAGCAATTGACTCTGGCATCTTCGACACGCATTGACATCCGCTTTTAACGCGCCAATACATTTCCACTTGTTGCTCCTGCTGCTCCTGCTCCTGCTGCTGCTGCTGCTGCTGCTCGGGACAACACTCAAATTGATTGACTGGCGTTTTCAGCTTTTCGGAAAATGTAAAAGGCGGATGGCGGATGGCGAATGGCGAATGGCGAATGGAAAATTCTGTGGCCGCCACATCTCCTGCCGCCGCCGCCGCCCGCCTGTCCCTTTTTTGGTTCTCGGAAGCCACTGATTTGATGCTGCCTTTGCTTTCATTTAAATTCATTTTTCGTAACAATTTATCGCACACGACGGGTCGCAACTGTGCCTGCCATTGAAACAATAACCGGCGAAATGAACATAAATACAGTATTCAGTGAACGTCATCATTTAAGCCATATTATAAATTATTGATAATATCGATTATGCGTGTGTCTGTGTGTGCGTGTGTGTCGATGTGCGTGCCATCGTTGGCCAAATATTTAACGAATTGTCACAGGCAACGTCGGCATGTTGTAAAGATTCGAATCATAATCAATCGTAGGTTTTATTTTTGGTATTCAATTAAATGCTTTTATTTATTTATTGGTTGGCATTAAGATTATAAAGCTATGTTTACAAGAACTTGAGGAAATTATCGAAATTCCATCACTCTACCCCGTTGAACTGTTCATTTGTGGTTATTTTATAATTTAATCAAATTATTTGTGTTATTATTCAACAATATCTTTTCTGTTTTGGTATTCTATTAAATGGTTTTCCTTATTTATTGGTTAACATTAAGATTTCAAAGCTATGTTTACAAGAACTTGAGGAAATTATGGAAATTTCATCACTATACCGCAATGAACTCTTCATTTGTGATCATTTTATTATTGAATCAAATTATTTGCATTATTATTCAACAATATCTTTCTTTTTACATTTCAGGGTTAAGAACTTTTGCGGTTCGGCTGGCGAGAGCATCACGGCGGAGTCAAACATCCTGCATTTGCGCTTCTACGCAGATCAAATCGCGATTAACTCGACATTCGGCATTCTGTACACGGCGTTCCGGGACCGGGGAGCTGGTAAGTCCAAGTTGGAGTTCGATTCCAAAGAGCGCTGCTTTGATGGCGGCGGCAAAGCCCTCGAATTGGCAACAAATGGCCGGGGCGCAAAAGTACAAAGGCATGCCCAAGAAATCCTGGGGGCAATCCGGTGCTAAGCTGGCCCCAAATCTCTCCTTTTCGGTTGCCCATTTGACAGCTGGAGATTCCACCGAATGCCTAGAGTGTGTGTGTGTGTGTGTGTGTGGGGCAAGTTGCCAGTTCAACCGACCGAGACTATCTCCTATCCTATCTGGCTGTCTCCCCGTCTATCTGTCTGACTGTCTGTCTGTCTGTCTGTCTGTCTTTCTGATTCTGAGAAATGAGCAGGAGGAAGGGGTCCTGCGTGATTGCCGCCAGTTGCCAGAGGCAAAAGGCTAAGCACTCTTTTGTCATTCAACGATTGTCCTTTGTCCCCGGGCCAGCATTGTTTACTTTTAGACCGAAGCTGGTCTGCTGCTGCTGCTGCTGCTGTTACTGCTGCTACTGCTGCTGCTTACTCTCTACTCTCCAGGAACTCGCTAAGCCTCCTGCAGGTCCTCGAGATCCTTCTGCTCCCCCCCTTGGATACCTCTCCTTCATCCACGGCCAGCATCGGCAGCAATTATTGTTGTTGCTTGAGCGATTTATGCCGGAGATTACGTGCATTTGCTTTGTGGCTTCGCCCATCGTCGCCCTTCGATTGGTTCGCACGGTGGAGAGTCTATCGATTTAGGGTCCTCCTTTGATGGTGACTTTAAGTTGTCATCCATCTATGTAGTTTGCAGCTCAATTTAATTGCCAAGATAAAAAGCCAGACCCTTGATCAATTGTTTTCAAAAATAGATTTCCATCTACAAACTTTCGTTTACATCCTCGGAAATCATTTTAAAATTTATAGTTCTTTCTCCGCAACGACGACACTCAATCGTTTTTAGACCTCAATGAAGGACCCATTGAATTGTCCGTCTGGAAAGGGCGGACGGAATGACACCATCAATTTTATGTGAAGCGATTTCAATAGAAGTCAATTGTCCATTCCACTGTGCATTTTGCGCTTTGATTGCCATTTTAGCCATTTTGGCTGCCGCCTCGTCTTTTTTTTTATTTTTTTGCTTTTTTTTACAACTTTCTCCAACTCCAACTCAAACTCAAACTCTTAAACTCTATTTTTCGCATTTGGCAGCCTGCACCGAGGACGAGTACGATTGCGAGGACGCGACCTGCATATCAAAGGATTTGAAATGTAATAACCTAGACAATTGTAAATTTCGATGGGACGAGGAGGGCTGTTTGGTAAGTGACACGCCTACACGGCGAGAATAAATTGCACATTAATTTAATTTTTGATTACTGTCAATGTAATCTTTCATAAAAATATATATTCGAGGGGAAAAACAAAAGATCTGAATGTAGTTTTGCTTAGTTAGGGAACTTTGAAGTCTCTTGGTTCTTTATTTCGTGTATAAAATTCGCTTAAAAATCCAATTACACTGGCCAATAATTTTTACTTTTGGTATCTGTTAACCTTGTATAATTAGTTTAAATATTTACTGAGTTCTTTCCCTTATAATCAAGGCAATTGGCAGCCGTTTTAATTATAGTTAAGCATGTTTTCAATGTTATATTAAAGTTTTACTGATAAATGAAAGATTTATTAGACTCAAAAGTTCTTTATCTTTAATTTAGGTCATTCCTTATCCTTTCTGATTAGTTAAATTATTTATTTTAATTTATTTTATATATTCTCAAGGCATTTAGCAGCACCATTAAGTTGTTCCTCAACATATTTCTGTTCAGCAATATTTCGCCATTATAAATTTAATTTTTTACCACAAATTTAAACATAATTAAACCCTTTTTAACAGGAAAAGCATTTTCTTTGCTTTTTAAATTATTTAAAATATTAAAACCTTTAAAATTGTAAATTTAAATTATCAGTAAATTCGTTTATATTTATGCTCAGTGCACTGGCACATAAAATTCGGTCATTCGTACGTGCATCTAATTGTAGGCGAACCCATTGGCCCGCACAGAGTTTGAGTTTTGGGTGCGCACCTCTGTCCACCTCCCCCCTCACGGGGGAACCCCCATCATCAGAAACACCCCGAAACCCGACGCCCGTGCTCATTATAAATATGCTCGACACGCCGATGAACGGCAACATCCAAAAACACTCACGTACACACGTTACGCACACACACTTGCAGCATGCACAAACACAAAGTTGGTCAAATAAGTTTTGTTTGGCAAAGTTTGAGGTTTGTATTTCAGGGGCAGGAGGGGCAGAAGGAAGGCTGTGATGTTTTTTTTTGTGCATCTTTCAACTTGGTTGTTAGCCGTAAATAACAGTTATTTGCGGGGACCCCGCCAGAGATCAGTCAAGTTGATAAAGTCACCATCAGAGGGGGGGAATGATTCATGCAGTGCCACTTTCTCCAGCGAATTGCGTTGGTAAAATCCCAGATAAAAATATATTCAAGCATAGAGGGGGAGAGTAAGAAGAAGAAAGTGAAATACCCCAAATGTTTGGGAATTAAACAGAGTTTAACACTATTTTTAAAGGCTAAGAGAGATGCTTGTGGCTTAAAAGATTCTTAGGAGTATTTAGGAACCTCGTTTAGTTCCCAAAATATATTATTTCTGATATCCCTTAAGCTGTTTTGTGGTGTATTTTATCTTAAAAACGTTACTATTGGCAGTGAAATCCTACTTTTTGTCAAGATTTAATAGAAAAATCTAGAATCTTTAATTATTGATTATATATTAGAGTTTAATTATGCAAAAGAAATACCCTAATATCTGAAAAATGAAAGAATTTATGATATTTTATATATATATTGTAGAATATATTAATTTTTCCTTGGTTTGTTTTATTTATTACATATAAGACTAAAAATATTCAAAGAAAAAACCTTATGATTTGCACAATAAAAGAGTTTAAAATATAAACTCCCTAGAAAAAACCCCTTAATCTGAAATATAAAAGAATTTATGATCTTTTCTATATATTTCGTAGAATAAATTCATTTTTCCTTGGCTTTTTTTGTTTATTACATATAAGACTAACAATATTAAAAGAAAAAACCTCTTGATTTGTACAATAAAAGAGTTTAAAATATAAAATCCCTAGAAAAAACCCCTTAATCTGAACAATAACAGAATTATTGATATTTTCATAGCATATATAATATAATATAAACCAAACCCCCTTTTGAAACAGCATATTTGTGTAAATGAAATTATTTAATTATGGCCAACTGTTCAAATTGGGTTTTTATGTTTGATTTCGGTTGGGGGGGGACCAAACATCTTGCCCAATTAAAGCCGAATTGGTTGATATTTGGCCTTTGCAGCAGAACGATTCCGTTTGGGACAAATGAAAATGAAAATGCTTTCATAATTATTGGTCATATTAGGTGTAATTGGGGGTCATTTGCATTTGCAGATCGAATTTAAGTTTTTTCCCCTGTACATGGTTTTTTTTTTTTGTGTTCTCGTTGGTATGCCATCATTGGCTGGTTTCGGTTTATGGTCTCTAATTTGCTCAAACGATATTAAATGAATGCGTGTGCAGCAGCAATGTACATGCATGTGGAAGCGGGCTTCAATCAAATGCTCAATCGAGCGCATGCACAAGTTATGTTTATTTAATTGGCCGACATTAAAATTGGTTCAAAATACACGCTGCTGCTGCTGCTGCTGCTGCTGCTGCTGCTGCTGCTGTGGCTGTGGCTGTGGCCTTCTCCTGGCGCATATAATAATATAATTTATGATGACAGCCTGGGCCTTTTTCCTAATGGTGCCTGAATTTCGTCATAAAGTATATGGGAATAAACGAGTATTTTGTTGTATATAGGAAACATGCTAGACACACAATGGGCCATCAAATGTGGCCAATAAAAAAAAATGATATTTTAGGACCCTCATTGAGAAAAGACTCTTTAATTTATTGCATATTCCATTGTTTTTTTAAGTAAAAATTAGGAAATTCATGAAATATCATTATTACAATATTATTTAATGATAAATATTGATAGATTGTTGCGTAAGAACTTGAAATATGTGCAAAAAATGTAATATTTAATAGAATTAGCAGGAAAATGTAACAAATTGATATATTTTTTAGGTATTTGATGTAGTACAAGTGCTTTAATATACAAACATTACATTACAACTGCTTCTTCACACTCAAAACATAACAATTTAATTTAAAATCAAACAATAACCCATTAATTAATACATTTAATATGTAAATATTTGTTTAGCCTAATAAAATATGGGAAAAATAAAGCAATTATTATTTTACAGGGCGAGACTACTGGCCAATCGGAGCATGTGGTCATTATTGTGATTGTCTTTGGACTGATTCTCGGCGGAATGGTCATTACCTTCATCGTCAACTGCATCCGGAAGATAATACGTGATCAGAAGATAATACGGGTGAGTGTATTGCGAAAAACTTTATGGCCGTGTGAAAACTCTTTTAGTCTCTGCTCGCGCGTGTCCCTTCATTAAGTACTGCCACCACCACCCTCACCCCAGAAACCACCCAGAAGCTAACCAAAAACCACCTGCCACCTGCTACCTGCCACCCGCCTGCCGCTCTCTCTCTCCCCCTCTCTCTCTCTCTGTCTCTGTCGCTCGTTGTGTGCTTGAACCACCCAGAAAAAAAAAAATAAAATAATATTACAAACAAACCACCCAGCAACCTACCAAAAATAGTCTCTTAAATGTGGCCACCGCAGAAAAAGCAACAATTTAATTTTCACACATACTGTAAACGTTTCTTTTTTTGTTGGCTTAGTATTAGATATTTTGCAAGTGATAAAAAATAAACATATATATATTTAAAATAATATATATGCATTGGAGATGCACGCCACCAAAAATTCACACAGGAAAATTACACAAAAATGCAGACAGGAGGGAAATCATATATAAAATGAAGTGTTAAATTATAAAGTATTACAATAATATTTGTTTTTCAACCATTCCAGTAATTAAGAAGCATTATGCATTATACTTTTTTTCCTTAAAAGATTAAAAGTCAAGTCAATCAGATTGTTTATACAATCCCCACTCCTAGCTCTTCCATAGAGTACATATTTTTATATATAATTACTTTTCATGTTACATGAAAAACATAATTAATCGAAATACTAACACGAAGAGGCTTTGGTGGCAAAATAATTCAGTGTAAATTCGGACTAAACATGCGTGTAATTATATATGATGATCAGTGCCCACTCGTTTTGCATATGTACAAACCTAATTAGCATTAAAACTGAGCTGACTGCTTGACAGGTGGGCCATGTCCATGAGAATGGAAAATTCCCGCGACTGACAATCCAACCGAAAAACCTGACAATTAGAACCAATGCCGGGGGCATTGGGTATTGCATTTCGCCAGCCCCATTGAAGGTGCGATCTGGAAACACACGGACATGCCATTATTATGCCTAATTAAAACGGCAAGGCCTTAATTAAGGATTGATCCCTGGATGAAACTATCAAGCTACCGAAAATAATTGGCATAGAATCCATCATGGAACACTATTTACTATATCATTTAGACCACAAACCAACGCATATACTATGTGGAGTGCAAAGTGACGTCCTCATAATTAAATGCATGAGACCCCGAAGATCAAAATCAAATGAAGCAACCTCGAAGCATCCTACACAAGGCACCACACAGCATCCACATCCTTGGAGTGACGCATGTCACTCAGCTCGTGATTGCAATTAATTATTAATGGTAATTGTTCCCCCCATCACATATCATCATACTTATCCAACAGGGGCACTCGAATGATTCGATTTCGATTTTGATTTTGATTTCAATTAGCGGTGACCCCACAAATTCGGGTTCGGGGATCATCTTTAATCGATGGCCCAGTGGGGTTTTGGAGTGGGCAGTTGAAGGACCGGGCATTAGGAAAACAATAATACAACAGCTTGGTTAGGAATCCTGACGCCTTGTCTGCGAGAAGTAACATGAAATGCGCGCTCTGCTGGCCACAAGGCACTCTTAGAGTCAGAGTTTTTAGCTGCCTGCCAAGAATTTCATAGACATGCAGAATGTCCTTTTCCGCGAACATAGCAAGCCACCCGTTCCCGTTCCTTTCTGTCCCTCCCAGGAAGCCAGCCAGCAACGGATCTCGGCAATTCCTAATGCCGTCTGACACTTTGAAATGTAAAATAGACTTTGACTCTGAGCCCGAGGTGGTTAGAACCCGGCCACAGACCCCAGTACCAGCCTCAGCCTCAGTCTTAGCCTCAGCCTCCTCTTCAGCCTCATTCCTAATCCGACTCACTCTGAAGAGCTGTCAGTGGGTTGACTTGAGTTAAGTTGAGTTGAGTGGAGTGGAGTGAGTGGGTTCTACCCTCAAGTTGACTAATCAATACAAATGAAATTTGTCAGTTGAATGGGCAAAATATGCCAGCGGTGTTTCATAGAGGAGAGAAGGTATATTTTATTTGATATTTAAAGTTATTTCGTAATAAAAAAAAGGTGAAGTTTTAATATTTAATTATATTATAAACCTTCCTGGCTTTAAAAAGTCTTCTCCCTTTAGTTAAAATATCTGTTACAACACCTTCTGTCATAATATCGTCTGGCTTTTAATTGACTTTTCCGTGTCACGGTGTCATATCTGGGGAAAACTGGCTGGCGGAAAACCCGAAATGTACACAAGCTGGAATTCGAGAGTCGTCCCGAGTCCTGTTTAATCAAGCAGCAGACCGCGTCTATAAATATATGGCCACCACTTGCACACACACGCAAACACACTTAATTAACTCGCTGGCAAACATTTCTTTTTGGAGGACTCCCGTCCTGGTCCTGCGATATTCAATTTCGGCCACATGCCTCGACACAAAAACAAAAAAAAAAAAATAAGTAAAAATAAAGAAGAAAAACCGAAGTCAATGTCAAATTGAAGCTCCGATGCGAGTATGACCCCCGGGGGAGATAGAAAATACCATGAGAAATGAAGTGAACTGAGATGAAATGACTTTTGCCAGGACAACAACAACAAGCAGAAGGACTGAGAGGCAGACAAGGATCCGCCACGCAGGACAGGACCCTTGACAACCGATGATAGCTGCCGCTGCTGCTTCTGCTTCCTGATATTGATATATACAGACAGATGGCGAAACTTTATGTGGGAATAATACCAATGAAATGAATAATTTAATTAGCACAAAAAAAAACCAAGAGCTTCTCTCGCCTTGCCATAATTTAATTATTAAGCCAAGTCAGAAATTGTGAGGGTCAGGAGTTAAATTGAAATGTAACCAACCGCTCTAGTGACTCATAATTATTGGCTTGATTTTTTGCAAACATTTTAATTGAAATGCAAAAGGTGTGGATTATGCAATAAATTCAATTACCAGCCACGCCCACGGCAATTAAACATCACAGCTACCAGTAGCCATGATTTATGATATTTAATGTGTGCACAAAAAAAAACCCCTAGAAAATTGTTTCTATATTTAATGTGTGTTTTTTTTGTGTCTGCCATAATGCACTTTGGGCCCCTTTAAGCCGTGTTAAGTTCCGGGCGGGGCTGCTGCTATTAGTTGTTGATTGTGGGAGGAGGAGGAAAGGGAAGGTGGCTCCTAGACAAAGCCATCAAAGCCTGTTCCCGCCAAATTGTAGAACAGCAGCCTGCTGACTGTGCGCGCTCACTGACTCTCCACAAAGCCTCCTGCACCCTGCACCCTGCACCCTGCGCTCCTGCAGCGCTGCAGCGTGTCCTGCCCCCCTCTTAAAATGCCGCAGCAAATGAAACAATGGGGATAGTAAAGCCTGGTGCCTGGTGGTGGTGCGCACTCAATTTGAAAGGCATACTTGCGGCCATGACCACCGAGGAGGAGAATGCATAAACAAACATGGCGAAAATTGACTTTGAACTTTTGCAGACAGAGCAGCGAGCGAGTGATTAACTCGTTCAACTCGCTCTTGAATCAAGGCTAACAAACAGGTTAACACAGGTGGCTAAATATCTTCTCTCTGTGGCCCACTGTAGTCGCTGCTGCTGCTGCGACACCTGAGCAGCTGGCAAAAGCCTCAATCTGATTATAGCCTCGAGTGCTCGAGGTTGGGTTGGGTTTTAGATTTTCACCTGTCTGCCAACCTGCTGCACCCCCCGTTGATTTACCAAACGATTTTCGGGGGCGTTTGGAAATTATGCCATCAATAAGCGAGCAGCGAGAAGAAAGGAAAATGGTTGGGAATTTTTTTCATTTATTGCCGGAATCGGAATCGGAATCGGTCTCTGCCGCATTTATGAAAACTGCAGCACATCACATAAATTTGCACAAAGCGCACATCAAATCGAATCGAATCGAATCGAACTGAATCGAAGCGAATCAATTCAGCGTCAGCAGATTTGATAAAATCATTCAGAATCGCAAGAGATGATGATGGCCGGTCCGGCACTTTAATATTCCACCAAATAGGGTCCAGTCGGAATATATACCTAATATATATATATATGTATATATTTGTATGCGGTAAGGGGAAATCCTTAAGGAGAAGGAAAAGGAAAACGACCAAAAGCATTCGCACATATAATAAAACTTATTTCCATATTCCCGGCCGAATCCTTTGCCCCTGCCAGAAGCAGAACCAGAACCAGTCTCAGTCTCAGCCTCAGCCTCAGTCCCTGTTCCCTTCTCTTTGGCTTTTGGCCATGGCTTCCATCGCCTCCATCTCCATCTTCAGTTTCTTCAAGGCCTTCTCTGCTCTATTCTTTCTTGGCAATTTCTTGTTCGCAAAATTTTCTGTTGCCACTTAGATTTTAGCATGTAGATAAGCAGAAAAAGTATTTCCGCTCACTCGTGCACACTCGAAATCAGCGAGAAGGATGCAATTTCTTTCTAACCTCCTCCACTGGTAACCTTTCTTCTTTTTCTTCTTTTTTTTTTGTATTTTTGGGAATCCCAAAACCGAGACGAGGGTCGCTACAAAATGAGAAAAAAATACTGAAATAGAAGAGGGAAGACAAGGTGATGAGGCCCATAATTCATCATAATAGATGTCCCACTTGCTGAAGATAAAGGTGCTGAGGTTTTTATTTCTAGGGAAATCGGGAAATCAGAATGGAAATGTGAAAATTAGGGTTTATATTTAAAGTTAACTTGCTGAAATCTGTAAAAGTTATGGCATAAAACTGAGAATCTTACGAAGATGTTGCATGAAATTTAGAATATGAAATATAGAATAAGATGTAGTGCTTGTTATGGAGATATTTTATAAATTACTTCTAGAAATCATGGTAAATTGCAGGTAATAAATTAAATACCTGTTTATTTAGATTTATTGTGTAGCTAAGGACCCACCTAAGGTCTTAAAAATATATTCATAAAATGAAATCATTAATGTTTTAAAAGGGTTTCTGATAATTAGCTATAAAACCTAAGTTTTGCTTTATTTTTAACAAATCCTAAGCCCTTCCTAGTTAAAGATTATTAAACAGAAGCAACAGATTTTAATTCTAAAACCTTATAACTTATGTTTATAATGCTTAACTATCTAGCTTACTATAATTTAAATAAATTAATGAATAAGAAACTAAGGACTTAAAAAAATCGTACAGTACAAAAAATAAAGTTAATCTCCTTCTTAAAACAATTGTTTAACCAGATTACCTGGTTGCAATTTATACTTCTAGTTATGGCTTTAAGTATGCTTTTTATCCCAACTTTTGGGGTGATCATTTTCCCCTCAGTTTTATTTTTTTCGTGATAAATGTGCCAGCTGCAATTTGCCAAGGGATTCCCCCGATGGGATTTTAGTGAAAACTCGCTAAAAATCTCATCATGGCAATTCATCCTCAAGCGCACCTCGCTCAGCAAGGAGCAGAAGGAAGGGAGTTGCATTCGTATCCTGTCACCTCACCCTCCATCTGGCCAAGTCTGCGTTCTGGCCGCATCCTTGGCAAGGCGCTTGCCATAACTGCATGCAATTTGGTAACAACCGCAATGCATATTTGCCCGGCACACACACACACACACAGTGGTACTGGCACACCCCACACCCACACACAGAACATTGCCCTGAGTGGCATTTTAGTGTTGCCATTTAAGCAATGGCAGCGACTTGGGTGCTCCCACACTTGAAGAAACACCTTTTGATCTGAAATTGGGTTGCTTTTGAAGCTTTTTAAAAGGAATTTCTTAATTAATTACATTAAATATTTATATTTAAAGAAAATAATATAGTTTTGACTGTGCTTTTGTAATTTTTTAAGGCTCTTTGTATTTTTTTTATATTTTACTAAGAGAAAAATAGGTTACAAGTTTATTTTTAATATAAATAAGTGTGCTTATTTTATGTGTACTTGTTCATAGTCTTTAAAAATTTATAAACAATTTTTGTTTATAAGATTCTTGCATATGTCGGACTTAGAGCACATTTTGTGGAGCACTTAGCTTAAGGAACTCTCAAATAGCGCTCTTAAAATATCAAAAAAAAAATATCAAAAAATAAGAAAAAGAATTTTATTTTATAAAGAAATGTTGTAATTGTTTACAGAACCTTGAAAAATATGATTTAAATAAATAATTAAGGTTATTTCACACTTTCTAGCACATTTCTCCATAGTTTTGGCTTAAAAAAATTGGTTATTTATAAAAATTAAATAAAACAGGTTAAAATAACACCTGGAGGTATTGAAAATACCTTTTAAAATTCCAAATAAACTTGACCGTCCGAATTACTCTATATTTGACCATAAACCTTAAAATTTCTAACCAAATTTTAGTTTTAAAAAATTCACCAGCTTTTTAAGAAGCTTTTAGCGAATTTTCCTCATCTATTTTAGCTAGAATTTTCTCTCAGTGAGCCGGAGTGCAAGTGTGCTGCTGCCTTGCCGCCATGCTCTTGGCATTGGAGTTTGCAGTTCGCAGTTTGCAGTTCGCAGTTCGCATTTCGCTGATGCCGGGCCAGCGATTGCATGGCGAAAGGCAAACGAAGCGAATCATTGTAGTGATATCCTGATATCCTTCCTCTCTCTCTGGGCTGGCTCCCACCTCAAGATAAACTGCTTTGCAATGACAGCCGCCGGCACATGCATATCCATAGTTTTTACGGCAATTGCAAAGGCATCCGACCGCACGGCATTCCGCAACGGAAACCCTTTTGGGGGTTTGTAGCTCTGCATTTTCGAGGGTATTCACACAGAGCTCTAGCTAGGTTGCTTCCTTTGGGGCAGAAGGAGTCAGTATTTATAGCAGAAATTCTACCTACGGCATGTTTTTCCATTTTAAGCTCTGTTAAGAATGCATTTTAGCTTAATTTGATGGCACTTCTCATTGTTTCCAAGTGCAACTGTCGCTGCGCATGTCTCATATTTCATAAAAATTAAGTAATCCGCGAGCAGGATACGTGGCGGCGGGCAGGAAGTAGCTGCTGCTGCTGCTGAGAAGGACTCCGCCGCCAAGTGTCGGCTAGTTGAAGTGGTGGCCTGGCAGTCGTAATGGAAAAACTGCCATTTCCGGCAGTCGCAGCTCATGCGTTAAGGGATGGATGCCCCCGGGGGAGCTGGGAACCCAAAAGGGGGACTCCCCACCTTATCTGTCCCTCTAAAGCCAGGGCCCCGGCACAGCCAGAGCCAAAGCCAAAGCCAAAGCCAGAATCAGAGTCCGAGTCCGAGTCTAAGGCGCAAGTGGAAACAGGAAACAGCAGGACCAGTTGAAGCCATGTCATGCATTGGGGAAATGCAATATTTTACTTGAAACTGAAACGAATTCGCACACACACACACACACACAGCTCCGTAGATAGATTCCCGGACGGAGTGACGATTCTTGGTACACTTGAAGAATATTTTTAAGGCAATTTTTAAGGCAGCAAAGTGCTAAGGGAAGCCCTTTCAAAATCTGCTTACCCTGACTGAAGATCGCTCTGAGGTTTTGGCTCGTTAGGGCAGCGCTTTTCTTTCTTTTTTTCTTCAAGTGCAGCAGCAGCAACAGCATCTCTGGGGTCTAGTGGCCAGCATTGGCTTTAAGCTGCAAGTAATAACCAACTTATGTTGCTAACCGTATTTCTTTCGCCCCCATCAATTTGCTGAGCTACACCCGCGCGACCCTCGAGAGAGCCCCTCAACGCTTTCCATCCGCTTTTCCGGACACTTGCTGCATCGGCGAAATGAAAATGAAATGAAATAAATCAAGCTGAAATGCAATTCGCTGAAGAAACACTCAGGCCGTTGCCATAAAATAATGCCCTCGAGAAGATCCAAGATCCCGGGAAATGGCTGCTGCCCACGAAAGACAAGATGCGAGAGGGATGTGAAGAGGCTAAGTGAAAGGCGTCGGCTTAATGCGAAATGAAATGCCTTGCTTCCTCCTTTTCCTTAACACATGGCCACTTAATTATGCCCCATCTTCGTCTCAGTGGCAGGCTCATTCTGTGTCTCCTGCTCAGTCTCTGGCTCCGTCTCGGACTCCTTCTCCTGCTCCTGTCTCAGGAGCACTCAGTCAGTCAGTCAGTCAATCGATCGATCTGCGAGTCAATCAGGCATTCAATCAGTCACAGCATCCACTCAGCCGGCAAACCGCAAAAACAGGACCTTGAAGCCTTTTCCTTCGCCTGGTTCCCGATTTCCCCCCAATTTCCACTCTGATTGATTTTTACCAATTTTGTGTGGTTAATGTGGTTCCCTCTGCCTGCCTCTGGACTCCAATCAAACTGGAAAATTATAATTAAGCCGCATGCCATTACTTTAACGAAAATAGCTGAAAAAGTATGTCAATGCATCCTCCACATACATTATAATATTCCCCTAAAAAAAAATCAACTCCGACTTTGAATTTTCAATTCCTGTAATGAATTTTAATTCGAAGATGTTTCGTCACACTTTATGGGCGAGCAATCAAATTTCAGGGAAATTTATTTCGATTTCGATTTTGATTTCGATTCTGATTTTGATGCTGATTCTGACTACGATTTCCTACACACATTTGCATACTGCCAGCGATTGTCAATAATCATAAAATATGATTTGGCCATTAAAAGCAATCGAAGGGAGCACAATATTTCACAAATCGTTGCCAATCAAACAATGGAAGGCGGCACATCAGCTGCAGAAATGTAGGAGGGACAGGATAGGAGAGGTTAGGATAGGATAGGATGTTCATGTCACTAACAGGAAGTTCAGGGGATCGGGCTTAGGTTGGGCATCGGGATCAGCATAGATGGAAGAACTCTGACTCTGATTAGAGGCAACTTGTTCGAAGTTAATTTTGCAAATTGCCCTTGAGGGTTCGGGCGGCCCGAAAAGGTGAACACTTGGTGGGCAAGTCGGGCGCAAAACCCCCAAAAATTCCAATTAAACAAATGCCAAACTTTCGTTCGTACCGCTCTTTCTCCCTCTCTATATATATGAGTTTGTCTGTCTGACTGTCTGTCTGTCTCTCGGTGGCCACATCAGATTTTTGGGGCACAGGCACACACAGAGAGAGAGGCAACGAAGCGCAAAGCCAAAAACTTTCACAAACATATATCGTTTCATGGCTATAACGTAGCTACGCACACACGAGTGCGTATATGTTTGTTGGCTAAAAATATTTGCGTAAAAATGTATTAAATAACGAGGAAATGGCATTACAATTGCACCCATAACGAGTCAAATGGAAATTCGAATTGGGAATGGGTTTTTGGGTTTTACGAATGAGGCATAAACTCAATTAATTTTCCCCTTTAATAATTGGCACAAGAAACCGAAAATCGGCAAACAAAAACAAACCAAAAACTTTTGCGTTGAGAAAAGTAACTGAGACCGAAACTCATAAACAGGGCTAGCCACAATATTGGGGTATTGAAATTTGCTCTGCGGTTGGATTATATATCATAAGCCCAGGCTCAGTCACCCCCCAAGAACCCCAAACAACCCCTACTTGCCTTCCCTGCATTATTGTTGCGAAATCACTTCTGGGGCACAGTTTCGTGTGAGGCGAAACCACTAATCAAATACTTCAGAAACATGAGACAATTGAATTAAGGGGTCTTTGTAATGGTTTGGGGAATGCTGGATACCCTTTAAGTGGTTACAAAAGTCCTTGAATTTAAGGAATTATTCAAGATTTCAGCTGAGATTTGATGTGTTTATGGGGTATATCTTAGTATCTTAGTTAAGTTTTCAAGTGGCTTGGGGAAATGGTGGAAAATTTCCCACAAAAGGGCAGCCACAGACGACACTGGCCAAAGGGAAAGTGGAAAAGTGGTAGGGAAAAAATACACAAGGCCAAAGGCAGGCCGAATCAGAGCCAGACAAACTCACTTGATGGCCGTCATCAGCAGGGCCCAGAAGGGCCGACTTGTCACGTCTTTGCCTACCCTCTGTCCCTCTCTTTCTCTTCATATCTCTCTCTCTCTCTCTTTCTGGTCCCTGTGTGTGTGTTTAATGACAGGACGACAGTTGGCAGCTGCAATCTGCAGCAATGATATCTATTAATTATGGTACAAACTCTCGCAAATTGAGTTTTATTTCCATTGAAGTGGATATTCATTTGCATATCACTCATACGCCAAGTGTGTGCGCAGTGGCAAGCAACAAATTGGCCGAGCTGCAAGTGGCAAATCGTTGACAATACAATCCAAATGGAATAAGCCATGTCGTCCTTCTATATCTCCTCCCCTGCTGACTGCTGCTGGTGAATCCTCTCAGCGGCTCAGCCTTCGGGCTTTGTGTCCACTCTTGGTCTTGGTTACCCACTGTGATATCCAGAGAATAGGAGGAGGGAGTGAGACATGATTAAATTATCGTTGACTTTTGTTGCACCAGAGTCCCAGCTGCCGGCAATCCAATCGAAGACAAATGGAAAAGGATGGGGGAATCGGTATGAAACTAGGAATAGCTTCTGCACTATCCTCTCCCCCCATTCGGACAAATCTGATGAGTTGCAGGGATTCGCTGGGGGACTTATTGTGTGCATATTGTGGAGATACTTCTGTGATGCGATTGTCATGGCCACAAATCTCGCTCAACTCGCCCTACAAAAAAATATCAACTGATTGCATCACCTTTCAGTTGCCAAAGGGGACTCACTACGGTTACTACGCATCAACGAATGCAACAATTGTCCTGCCAAGGATTAAATCTGAGCTATGGGAGGGTTTTTCACTTTTGTGATGAGTAATTAAAGCGATTTGCTAGCTCTTTGATCTAAGAACCTTAATTTGTAATTTTTTAGGCTTTTTTCTAGGCTTTCGAGTGATCAAAACTTTGGTAATTCGGCTGCTTTGGGTATTCTCATTACCATTTTTCCGCTTTAGAGTTAATGATCAGCTTAGGGTTGCCATCTGTTTTTGTTGCGACCAAGATTTGGCTGTAAAAATAAGTGTTTTTGTCGGGTTTTAACTATATTTATTGGAAATATATTGTGCATGTCAGATGGACTATCTTTGAGATATCCTTGCAACTGGCTTTTTAGTTTTGATTGTGATTGTGTTCATTATAGTAGCCAGAGTTGCCATCATCATGCATGTAGCATACGGTGCACCATCCTCTATCTATCTCCTTCTCTCATACACACCAAGTCACACGCATCTATGTAGAGTTGTCTCGCTCTAGAGCTACATATATCTGTCTCTCTCTCTCTCTCTCTTCTCACTCTTCTCTTGGTTAAATCGGCGATGTGAAATGCTCACGCTCACGTTCTTTCTCTGTCTATATATCTTCCTCTATCTATCTCTCCCTCTCTTTCTCTCTTTCTCTATCTATCTCTCCCTCTCTCTCTCTATCTACATGTCTCGCATTCTCTCTTTCTCTCTCTCTTCTGCCTGTCTTCTCTTTCTGTTTGTGCTTCATCCACAGGACGTGCCAGCATTGAGTGATGGCATCTTTCACATTGATTCCTTTATACTGGAAGCACCCAAGAGCGCGATTTTCGTGGGATTACAGAATGACTTTATGTGCGATTTCTCCTACTCCTCGGACGGATTAACGCCCCACATGGTGATGGGGTGCGATGACAAGGCGGGAAGTTCCAATTCGGACTTTGACTCGCAAATGGATGCCAAGTTAGCCTGTGACTGTGATTTCGAATTGGACCTCAACGAGGGCGACCAAACGGAGGAGCATGCTGATAATGATAATGATGATGATGATGATGACGACGTTGATGATGATGATGATGATGATGAGATCGAGGAAGAAGAGGATGTGGATCAGGCAGAAGAGGAAATGCAAGCCGAGGATCAGGAATACGACGATGGCATCGGTTTCAGTTGCGACAGCGATAGCCTTGACGATGAATTCGTCCTAGTGACCGGCCAGCAGTGTGTGGCCAGCAATTCCAGCTCCAGCTCAATGATGCAGCAGCAGCAGTGCAGCAGTGAAGGAACTATGGCCCGAAGCTCATCCACTTCCATGGAACTGGACATTGTACTCACACCGCCGCCGCCACCAGCGCTGGGCAAGCCCAAGACCAGCGTCAATCCCCTCAAGTTCCTTCACAAAATCATCTAAAAAAAAAAAACTAAAATTGCTTCGCTCACGTTCTGCGGTGGCTTCAACCTGCAGTCGCAGTCGCATTTCCATCATCAGCATTTGCATTTTGAATCCGCATCGACATCATTAAAATCAGGCTGAACAAATTCGAAAAAAAAAGAACCCAGAAGAGAGAACAATTTAAAATCCGAAATCGAACCACATTCCCCATGACCCCTGCCTGGCTTTCGTTCGTGCTGAGGTCACCGCAAAGCCGAAATCAGAACAAAATCAAACCATTTCCTGGTCCATAAAGACACAGTCATAGTTCCCATCATTAAGTTAAGCTGCTAATTGTGACCATTAAGGGGAGTAGTATCTTAGATATCCGCTCTTTTTTTTAGGTAGGAACACTCACTATAGTTAACAGTATTATCGAAAATAGAACAAAGTTAAACAAACCATTTGCTTGAAGCCCAAGTAGTTTCCAATGGGACAATCGCGAAATCAAAGAAAATAGTTAACTGTTTGTTAAACGAATTGCTGCCAAAACTAATACCGCACAAAAGCTATATATACAACGGATGATATACCAATAGAAAGAGGAAAATAAATATAATATATATATACGAAATGAAATGTGTACCTGGGGATCGTTTGACTGCTGCTGACTGACTGGCGGAGTTTGAAACCAATTACATTTCGGTTCTGGTTCTGCTTCTGGTTCTGGTCAGAAGGGGCTAAGACCCGCCGCGATTGCATTTCCTTAGCGATTTGCATGAGATTTTCCTTCATTTTCCCATTATATTCCATTTGGCTCAGTCAAACAGTGAGTGGCTAAAGGAATGACTGAATGACTGAATGAATGAGTGACTGAGTGAGATATCCTACAATAAAAATCACTGCTCAAGTAATTGGCAAAAAAAAAGTAAATATAATATCAAGGATGATGGACGTCAGATAAAAAGGTGCACGAAATGTTTGCCTTGTATATTCCATTATGAATGCAATTCGAGGTGGTTTCAAGTGGTTGTGGGGGTCTGGGTTTCGATGGATCAGCGTTGTTCCCGTGGCCGCGTCCTTCATTATTCCGTATTTACGTATTAACGCTTCCTTTTATGCAGGCTATCCCATAGTGCTTCCCTCTGCAGGATTTACGCACCTCCCTGACCTGTCCTTCCCTGTCTCCCCTTTCCCTGCACCCACAATCGACGTATTAATGACTGCAGAGGAGCAAAAGGGAGAGAAGGGTTGTGAGTGGCGGCATCAGGTGGCGGCTGGCTTAATTGCTCTGCCACGCCTTTTCTCCCTTTTCCAGGACCTCTCTCTCTCTCTCCCCCTCATAATCCACTATATGCAGGCTGGTGCAGTGGGCTTTAAGGATATTATATTACCCGCTCTCTGCAGAGATATCCAAGATGCGAGAATCGGGCTTAACTCCGCCTCTGTCCCCCCCCCCCCCC
>VNJQ01005879.1:0-21975 GCA_008042515.1 Drosophila truncata | reverse complement strand
CCCCCCCCTTCCCCCCCCCCCCCCCGTTCCTTGCCAAATTAATTAAAAATATTTATTGTTATGCTTATTACATTGGTTTTACCCCCTCTCTCTCTCTCTCTCTCTCTGTCTATCCTTTGGCTCCGCCTTGCAGGAACACATCCGGGAGTCCAAGGAGAGCAAGCTGGACGAGATGGGTCGCAACTCCAAGGGTCGCTCGCGGGAGAACATATCCAGGTGAGTGTTGGTCGCCAAATCGGATTGCCAGGATTGCTCAAGGAGCAAGAATACACACACAGAAATTATCCCTAAGCGCATTACGTAAGCGCTGATGCACACTTGACCAGCTGTTGGCTCTGAAATCTCAAGATATTGATGAGATAATTGGTTATATAAATATCTTTCTTATAAATTTAAAATAAATAAATCGTTATCCTTATTTCCGCTAGGCAAAAGCACTCACAGACTTCTCTGCAAATCCTGGATGACGTCTCCAACCGATACTATCGCGAGGCAGTGCCTCTGTCAACGCAATCCAGCAAGGCTGACTTCAAGGAGAAAGAGCACAGCATCCTGCGCCGCCATGCGGACATGACACAGACAAGTCTGGGCGGTGGCGGAGGAGATGATGGCGAGTCTAGCTCCACCACCACAGCCACGCACGAGATGATGACAAAGGCCACCATGGCGGCGGCTCCAATTAATGCCTGCGACATGGGCTGTCAGACGAGGTGAGTTTCGAACTTTCGAACATAAACACACCTACACCTATTATCCTTTGAACTAAATAAAACCATGTTAGTAAAATCAGAAAATCAGAAGCGTACGGATTTCTTTATTTTCTTTACCCCGCCAAGCACGAATGTCCCCGAACCCCATCCTCATCCCTTGAACAATCACATATGCCGTATGTGCAGTCAAATAGATGCCAGAAAATTGCAAAGTCAACGCCGGGCAAACACTAAAAACAATGACAGTGTTGGAGAATGGCGTCCAGGAAGTTACGGGGGCTCATAGAGCACAGACACAGACACAGGACACAGGACACAGAAACAGACGCAGACGCGGTCGCCGATGTCGATGTCGACGCCTGTCGACGCTGCGACAACACAAATCGATGCAAATATTTGTATTTGCATGCGTCTTTATTGGATATAGCGACAGGTCCTGGGTATGGGATGGGTGCTAGCTGACAGGATAGTAGTAGTGGGTTAGCAGGATGTTGGAATGGCGGAATGACAACCAGACAGACAGACGCAGTCAGACATGGAATGCAGTGACACACAATGCCGGCGACGTGCCCACATGAAGATGATTCATGCGAACGAGTCACAGTCACAGTCACAGTCACTGGGACAGTGAATCCCCCCGAACCGTACTGTACCGTACCGTGTTGTTCCTTGTTAATTTATAGTCAGGAAGAGGGGCAGGCGAAATTTATTAACATAAGCTGGCAGGAGGAGAAACAATTGGTAGTCACAGCTAAAATATCATTTCTTTTGCTGATTAGTAGAAATATCAACTAATTTTATTTAAAGTCCTTTTAAAGGTATGTTTTCTAGCTATTTACGAATTGGAAACTTGATTTCGCTCATTATAGCCTTCAGATGGATTCAATTCCCTTAATTAATTGACATTCCTACACCTTCTTCCTTTGTACTTAAATAAAATTAATATTACAACTGTTTTAAGCTCTGTGACTTTCAAAGTAAAATTTTACTTGGTTACCATGAGCATTGCCTTTTTGCGAATTATAGCACCAACGAGGCAGAAAATCCTCTCAGGTTTTATAATTAAATCGATTCTCTGAATTCTCCTACAAGTGTGTCCCTGTGTAACCTTCCCCTACATCCTTCCTGCGAATGAATCCACCCGAAAAATGCCCTGACAAATATTAAAACCTTTCACTTCTCTCTCTCTCTCTTCCCCTTTATCTTCTCTCAACGTCAACGTCTGACTTCAGGGAATCGCTGTTTGTCAACAGTCCTGGCATTGGACCATCGGCGGGCGCAGGTGTTAATATTGGCTTTGGTATGGGCATTCCCTCCTCGTCCTCGTCCTCGGGTCCCGGCGGCGGTGTTGCCTCGCTAATGAGACAAAAGTCCAGCTCCTCCTGCGGCTCGGGGGGCGGGGCCATGATGATGCCGCCGCCACCGCCGCGATTCTTCTCTACGTTTGGCTATGAGCCATCGGGATCGCCGTCGGCAGCTGGGACGCTGACAAGGCGCAGCATGCAGCAGCAGCAGCAGCAACAGCAACAGCAACAGCAGCAACATCACCAGCAGTTGCCGCGCCAGGAGTCCATGGAGCTGGAGGAGCGACACAGCCTTCGTTCGCACTACGGCGGATTGCTGGTGACTCCAACGGCCAAGCCGCCGCAGGAGATCTGTCACCATCACCATCAGCACCAGCAACATGCACAGCAGCAACAGCAACATCTTCAGCAGCAGCAGCAGCACCAGCAGCAGCAGCAGCAGCAGCGTATGCATCATGCCCATCCTGCCCATCCGCATCCTCCGAGCATTGCTGCTCGCCTGCCGGCCATGAAGGGACATGGCCTGGGAATCGGCGGACCTGGCCAGATAACGATCCTGCCGGGCGGCAACAACAAACAGCAGCAGCAGCAGCAACAGCAGAAGAACGAGGAGTCCAAAGTGTTTATCGACATACGAAATTCGGCGCCAGATGTGATTATCATGACGTCCCATTGACATTTAAGGATTGCCCGTCAATCAGGAACGACATCAGTAAGCAGCAGCAGCAGCAGCAGCAGTAATCACTTGCAACAAGGTTGCAACAGCAGCAACACAAGAAATTTAAGCGAAAACAGCGGCAACAAGGGCCACATGAAAGTGTATAACAGCAATTGTTTGAGCAATAGCAAAAGCACCTACAACGGCGACAAAAGTGGCATTAATGTGCACAACATCAGTAACAACAGCAGCAGCAGCAGCAACAACAACAACAACAGCAGCAGCAGCAACAGCAATAACAGCAGCAGCAACAAATTGAGAAACATCAGCGGAAAGAGGAAGCGTTACAGCAACTGGACATCGGGCGACATATTAACCGCAGCGGCAGCCGCAGCAGCAGCGTCGCTGATGACACAACAAGGATGCTGTGCAGGACTAGCCTTTTACTCCCTCCTGGCCACCCACACACACGCGCACATCCTGTTTGCACTCTGCTGCTCTCATTTGGCACTGTTTTTTGGCGCTTAAAGCGAGGTGTGAAATGCAGGCTGCAGTTAAGTACACTTCTTGGTTACTTTTCCTGTGACTATTATCCTAGAAAACTCTTTTAAATAATTGGTTTTATGAATTAGGGACATTTTCTAGCTATCATGTACAAGGCTTCATTTTCAGCAAATTTATAAAATAATTTACTTACCCCACGTTAAGTTAAGAGACACAAAAGTTCGTTGCTTATTTTTTTAATAATTTAAAAATCCACAGAAAGCTCGGATAGAAACGTAAACTCACATAGGCTATGTACGTACAATATACATAAATGTTTATCAAAAATAGTGTTCACGATGCAACTGTAGGGTGAGATATTAGTGTTAAACTCTACTATCCACCAATGAATCCATTGGGGATTAGCTTTGTTTGCATATCACACATGAAAACTGAAATTAAGTCATTGTATTATTGTTTTTTAGTTATTTAATTTCAAAATGGAGACAGGAGTAGCTACAAATTGAATTTTTACTTCTGTTTTAAGTTGGGCAATAGAAATTCTTTAAGATAAGCTCCCCCTTCCCCCAAAACATGGGGACTGGAGGTGACTGAGCGAGACAAATGGAAGATGTGTCGGTCCGCTGGCCTCCGTTTCGGCCTCGGTCAGCCTTTTTGCAATAGCCAAGTTCCTAGTTCCAAGCAGGAGGAAGGCCAAGGAGCTGTTTCAGTTGTTGCCGGCAGACCGCACTCGCCGGACATTCAATGGCATTTCTGTTCGCAAAACAATGCCAACGCCAGGACGCCGAGTCGGATGTGGACTCGGACTCGGACTCGGATTCCAGGGGACACGACACGAATGCGGAGGAGTGGCAGACACTAAGCAGACCGTTGACAACGTGGCGTATGAGCAACATGTCCCAGAACATTGTTATCGGATCCCATGGCCCATAGCAGTGGCAGCCGCATCCTCCTTTCCCCATTCCCCATTCCCCCATTCCCGCTTCCCCTTTAGCCGCTTTCCTTCCCACAAAAAAACTCCTTTTGCCTTCCGAAAAATGCTCGGACAGGAACCTGTTCATTTACATGCATTGCAAACGTGGTCCATTTGCACGACGATGTCGCCACCGGAGTCCATCCATCACGGGCACGTGCTCGGAGCTCTATTTTTGGTCTGGGGTCCGAGGGTTTTTCCGGGTCGTCGAGAGTCACCCAGCGAGCCAGCCAGCCAGCCAAGCAATTTTCGTGAAAATAGTTTTTTAAGCGATTCCGTTGAGGGTTTTCCCCACCCACTCCAAACTGGGTTTATCAAATTAATTTTTGCTCCACAACAAAGGCTGAGCTGAGCCACTTTTTGGGGTGGGGACTTCCCACTGATTCGTTTAACCCATTAAGGGCCAGTGGTCGAAAAATATGTTTTGCAGGTAGCTAAAAGCTTTATTTTTTTGTATATAAGAAAGGTAAAACAGGTAAAAAATATGTCTATAGCTCTGTAATAACAAAGATTTAGAGAGCTTCAAGGATTTTTTATTTAAAAACACATCATTTATTAGCTGTAAGTCCCCCGAAAACTTCTGTGAGATTTTGTTTTATTTCAAATTCAAGTCAGCAAAGAGATGAGCTCTGCTTTTTCGACCCTATTTTTTGTTTGGGTTAAGAGGGTAGAACTGGGGACACAATCTTTCTGGTTCATCTGCTATCTAAATCTTTTTCAATTAGATAAATTAGCTCACTCTCCGCACAGGCCACAGACCACTTCTACTCCGGCGCACCTGTGGAAAAGTTTTCCCTGCTCTCCGGGTCTCTCGGTCTCGGTTTCGGTTTCCCCCGCCCCGGAGCTCTGGAATCCGTCAGTCCGCAATTAGCGTGGTCACCGTAATGTGGTTACTTTCGGGCTTACGGATATTTTGGGGGCCCTGATTCCCCATTTTCCATTGCCAGAATTCCCCGGATCATCCGAGCAACCTGAGTGGTTACTCCAATGGCGTAAATATTGTCGCAGCTGCCCGTGTCAAAAAAAAAAATAGAGAAGGGATGAGGGAAGGGAGGGGATGCTGAAAAAATAAAGATGACAATGACAATGAGCGACGGCGTGGGAAATCCATTTGATTGATTGAATTTAAGGGGCAGCGAAGCTTTTGTGGGTGTAAAGGGAGTAAATGACAGGACCAAAGGACCAGCGACGGACCTATGTCTGA
Source organism: Drosophila truncata (assembly GCA_008042515.1). NCBI lineage: Eukaryota > Metazoa > Arthropoda > Insecta > Diptera > Drosophilidae > Drosophila > Drosophila truncata. Next base: position 16,622 of record VNJQ01005879.1, on the reverse strand, counting down.
TGGTAATGATAATGGTGCAACGCTGCAATTTTTCTTTCAAATCATTAGAGTGATTAAAGAGAGAGCGCTCCTTCCCCCCGACACAGAACCCTCATCATCATCTTGAGAGCACGGAAATCAGTCACATGGAAGCCCTCGAAGCAGAAACAGAATAAGCTAGCGGCAATTGTATGCTTTTCGTTGGGGGGGGATGGAAAACTCTCTATGACACTCCAATTGTAGTTACTTTTGTTCAAATAAAGTCAATTTCTCTGTCAACATTAACTGTGCACTTCAAGGGAGAGTGTACTGAAGCTTAATTTCTGTATTTCCCGAGCCAGGAATTACACAAATAATAATCGATATATTCTTTAAACCTTTCCGTTTGTAAATAAATAAATAACTGACTTGGTCATATCCGAAACCCTTTGTTGTTAGGCTTTTTTATGTATTAAACAAACATGAACTAGTTGTAATTGTTAATTGTATTTTATTCGTTTTGTTATAACCATGAAACACACACATTTTTTCTTGCTACAATTTAAGGGAAAAACTAGCGATTTTACTAAAACTATAAATCTATTAATAAATTACAATATCCATACTATAATGCAGAAGAAGAAAAGAGTGTATTATATAAGCCAGATATGTGTAGGATTAAGTCAAATGTATGATACTTTTTTTTTATACATAAAAACATATACATAAATAAATACTTAAAGTATCGAAATAAACTACGCCCAGAACAAAAGAGAACAAAGCAAAAAAAAAAAAAAAGAAAAACAAAAAAATTGATCAACTTGTTCCGATGTTCTGATGTTTTTTTTTTTTTTTGTTTATAATGACTGCAAGCATTGTAATTGTAAATTGTCGAGCGACAAAAAAAAGAATATACACATACGAGCATAAAATAATTACCAAAAGGAAAGAAAAAACAAAGTGTAGGTTTAAATAAGCGATAAGAGGGCTAAATTTGTGTTAAGCATTTGTGTGTCTATGAATGCATGTAAAATAAACTGAAATACGATCAAATAAAAATTCATTTGGTGGAAATGTAAACGATGGCGTTGTTTCTCTGCTCTCCTCTAGGAGGATTACAGCCCCGAAATATGCCGCTTGCGGGAGGGATCTGCCCGAAAGTAGGCAACAATCGGAGGAGAGAATGGCAGCGCAAATCTGATGATCCAATTTCAAGGGAGCACCAGCAAGGCCAATACCGAATTATATCATATAATAGAGCTGCGTCTGAGTTAAGCAACTGGCTTCTAAAGGGTTTTAAGTGATTCAACAGTAAAAACATAATCATTTTCCAAAGACGTAATATTTAAATGGGAAGGTAAATCTTTTTCTATTGAAAATTAAACCCCAATTATTAAAAAAGATTATAATAAACGATTTTATGGGTAGAATTAATGCAACTGGTTTCGTTTTGCTTTATTTAAGGCTAAAGTGTGCACTAAAATTGCCAATCATTATTCTGTGTGGAAACTTCAGTGCAAAAACTTAAAATACAATGCAACAATGTTGTTGTAAACGAATTGTTGTTGTAATAAAAGAGTTGTTGTTGTTATTTAGACAAGTTTGACAGTGTGACCAAATTTGAATTCATTTAAAAAAAAACAATCAGTTCATATATGATCTAAAACACAACTTGGCAACATCAATATAATTCTAATAATTTAAAACTTTAGTACACACTCAAATAAATAAAATCATGCATTTATTAGTATTAATTTAACAAAAACTAACACATAAAAAGAGCGTATAAAAACCTCTGCTTTCCTTGTTAAGATTTTTTTATTATTATTCTAATAGTAATATTTTCTTTTGTTATTATCTAACTGGTAACAATATATTATCAAACTCTTCTCCAATATTCCCCTTAATCATTTATTTTTACATTCTGAATATGCATATATAAAAAAACAAATTGAAATAATCAAATCCTAGCTTTAGAACACAGATCTGATGGGACAATGCTGCAATTATTTCTAGTATCTCGAGGCATTGCTAATGTTCTAGCTTGCCAACCGATGGCAGCTTGTATTTGACAGATACTGAGATACGCATCCGAAATGCAAATTTGTCGCGGGCATTCCTCCTTTTGTTGTTCATAGATTTATGCACTCTCGCCGACGCTTTGGCTTCGACTCTGACTCCGACTCCGGCTGATTTGTGGCCCGCCGTGCGAATGGCCAGCTCATCGGCCAGGGTCCGCCATATAAAAGAGTTCTCCGGAATCGGGGGGACAGTAGTTAGCGCCAAGATGCCATCGGTTCGGTATCCGTTGCAGATTCACCTGCTGCTCTCCATTCTGTTCCTCACATCCGGCCAGAGGTCGCCGGGTCGAGTTCCTATTCCGCCGCGTCAGGATCTGCAGACCCCCAACTTTGATGGCGAGAGCTTTGAGCGATTTGGAGCCACTGGCAATGGCGGTGGTTTGAGTAGCGAAAGCCAGGAAAGCAGCGAGGAGAACAGCGCAGAGATGCGGGAACAGTTGAAGCAGCTTCTGGGCGAGCAGCTGACCAATGCCTTTGCCCCATTGGCCACCACGCCCTTCTCGCCTCCATCGACACCAAGGCGGCCTGGCATAATTGCGCCCAGCACAGGGGCCGAGGCCCGGGCTCAGTTTGCCGAGGATCCGGAATCAAACGAGGAGAATGAAGATGGAGATGGAGATGAAGGTGGAGATGAGGAGTCCAACGAGGAGGAGCCAACACAGCAGCCTCAGCCTCTGCCTGAACTTCAGCCTCAGCCTCAGCCTCAGCCTGAACCTCAGCCAGTGCCGCAGCTACCAGGATTCGTGCCAGCGACTGGAGGTGAGACTGCAGAGCCAGAGGAGGACTATAATGCCTGGCGTGATAATTTCTATGACCTTAATGAAGATGGCAGCTACATCTTTGGGTGAGTCCTCATGTTACCTGCATAAAACATAAAAATCTATTATAATATTTGTAATTAATCATAAGTTACGCCATACCCCATGGCGTCCGTCGCTGGGAGAAGGGCTACTACTCGGAGGATCAGCATGGACGCGTGGTCGAGGGCTTCTACGTTCAGCCCCGTCATCTGGCCCAGGGCCTGGGTTATGAATTGAGATGCTATATAGCCGATTCCGAGGGCTATCATGCGTTGCCAGGTAAGAGTTAAAGTAAATTTTATGAATTAGAGAAATAATATTAGAGCAATAATTACAGTGGAGTATCTGATACGACCGCCAAGTGTGCGACGCGATGAAGAGCCTCGGGTTAATTGCTTTAATAATCACCGTAAGCGTATATAGTTCCGGCTATAAGTGATCCGATCCACAGAGGCAGTAGATATAACCTGAAAATAGCTGAAAAATAAATACATTTTTTTTTGTGCACGTTTGTAAATAAATTTCTAGTTAGAATTGTCTTCCATTTCAATAAATAAATGTATCCCTATCTGGGAGTTATGAGAATCTGAATGATGCGAAAATCTATTCAGTCAGGATGTCCCTTGGAGGATACAAGAAAAAAAAACAGGAAGCAGAAAACATAACTTTGGCGCACACAAGAAAGCATGCGAATCGCTTAAGAGAATTCTCGGGGCTTACCCGTACAGTCATCACTTCCCTTTTGCTTTCGAGCTACTTCTTTGTTTTTTGTTTTGTATTTATTTTGTTTATGTTTTTTTTTTTTTTGTGCTGCTTTTGGTTTATTTTTCGCAACTGTTTGCAGCTTCCTTTTTGCTCCGATTCCAGTTTAATTCAAATGGCATTTGAAAAAACTTTTTATTTGTTTTTATTGTCTTTTATTTAGCCCTGGTGCCCGGTAATCTTTCTCTTGTCGTACACTAAAAGAAATTCTGAGTGCTTTTAATAACAAATAATACAAATTAGAGGTCATTGTGGAATTTGTAAGTATTTTTGCTGGTTCAGGTTTTTTGTAAAGGTTTCTTAGGTTTTTAAGACTTCTAACTTTAGCTTTACTTTTGTGTGTTGTAATTTCTCTCAGTGCATTTGGTCCCACAGCGGACCAAACGAGATTTTGTGTGTGTTTGTGTGTGTGTGTGTGCAAGTTGTGTGGCTTCTGCGGCGCCCCTGAATGGAACGGTATTCCCACCATTTTCAATTTTTGGCGATTTGTTGCGGCACTTAACGGTTGTTTGTTAGCTGTCATTGTTGTTGCTGATGAAGCGCCTTTTGTCTCAGCTTCCCCTGGATCTTCTCCCCCTCTTTGCGGTACAGTGGGAACACGCTAAGTGGAACTTAGAAGCAAGTAGATCGAGATTTTTTAAGATTTATAAAGTCCATAAAGTCAGAAGGAAACCTGAAATAAAAAAAATTTATATAAATTAATTAAATGAAAACAATTTTGAAACACTAAGAGCATACAGCTCTGTAAATAAGAAAAAATATAAATAAACTCTTAAATAAATCTGTAAAATTATATTTAAATTCTTAACAAACACGTTAATAATTTCCAGAGTTAATGCTTCTTAAATATATAAAAAAACTTTAAATAAAAATTTAATTTATATTCTTTATTAAAATAGTAACATTTTTCTGAATGCTTCTTAAATACTTCATAAATTCTAAGCATTTTCTCCTCATCTTCTATACTTTTCTTACTTCTTTTTATTTATTTTCAGCATCTTAAAAGATAAAACCTTACATAAATTAGGTCACACTGTATTTCCTAGTAACTCTGTTATTGTTTTTATTTATTTACTTTTTTTGGGTAACTATCCCAAGACGGACGCGCGAATTCTGGGCAAATTGTTTTGAGGCAAGTCGCCGAAAAGGGGTTGCCCGCATCTCGCACATCCCACAAACATCAATGTTGTACATCCCACATTGAAATCTACAACCACATCCGCGGTTTTCCCCGGCACAAAGTTTTCCGGCTGCGGCTAAAATGCGAATTTGCCTAAATCAACAGAACCGAGATATAAAGCAACCATTTCGTGTGTCTTCTCTTTGCATTTGAAAAGTAAAAAGTAACAAGATTTCATTGTAGCTCATATTGTGTCGTCTATTTGCATATCTGGCGCGTGGCTTTATGCCGAAACCCGGGCAGTAAATAGACGTAAATACGGCGACCTTTATATTATATAGCCAGGCGGAAAGAGTGCGATAAGGCGGAGACGACAAAAAATAAAAAACCAACAACAAAGACTAAAAAACAGACTAAAAACTGAGTAAAAAACAGACCAAAAAACAGGTTTTTTAAGCTCACGTTTTTGAACTTTTAACAATTGATCGTGATTTTTTTCGGTGACTTTTTTGGGCTCTTTTTGGTGGCAGGTGTGACACGGGACTAACGTAAAACAGCAATAAAATTGATTGAATAACTAACGTAAAACCCAATAAAATTGATTGAATAACATTTTGGGATGATCTTCAGAGAACTTTGAGTTATTCTAGTCTTGAATAACTTTAAGAAAATCTGTAAAATACAATTTATCAACCAAATCTACCTCTTAAAACCATCTAAAAGTCATTTAACTAATTTCCCATTTCCATATTTCAGGACAATCTGCATTTGATTTAATTTCCCAACATTCTTCTCTTTGTAAAACCCCATTACCGTATCCATTTTCCCACTCATTTTCCCAGCTTATTGCATTCGCTGTTGTTGTTTCTCTCCGCTGTTGTTTTTTTTATTTTAGAGGAATGCATACCATACTCCTTTGACCGAGATTTGAACTAATTCCGGAATCCATTTCCACACATTTCCCACCAGCGTGCGCACGAGACCTCGGAAAATGCTGTTTGGTCAACTGAAAATCATGAAGTAATCAACTTAAAGCGAAACTTTGCCAGCTAAAACTTTTCCACATGCTGAGATACAATACAAAGATACAAAGATACTGAGATACACTCGCCTGGGAGGGCCTCCTCAGCCTATAATTGAGCAATTTACACCACAACAAGATGTGGGGAGTTCAGAAGAGGGACATCAGAAGAGAGAGCGGAGAAGGTCAGTTTGGGAGACGACGAATCGAGGAAAGTTTTTGCCGGGAGCATCAAACAGTGGCTGGAATGTGATAAAAATGCCGAGATTATGTAACCGAAATACTTTTAAATCGAAATCGAGCAATATAAATTCATGGCTTAGACACTTGAAAATGCCAATGTCGGTCTCCTTGGCCGCTGGCTAAGGGTGGTGTATAGCCTTGTTTGGCTAAACTAGAAGGGGGAGGGGAAAATAGGAAATGGGAAATGAAATATTGTGAGCACACGCCGAAAGAGGCGGCGGACAAAGGCAGGGCCAGAATATAGCTGGTTTCCTTCTATTCCTTATTTTTGGTTAAACAATATTTTATACTTATGTGGGTAGAAATATTTATTAGTTTGTTGTGCTTTTTTTACCCTTGGCGGGGTATTGTAATAGTCAAAAGTCAAAAGAGTTTAAAGCAGAGAAGGAGGTATTTCCTTTCCTATAAACCAAACCAAAGTTTTCTAAATTTTATTAGGCATTACATTGTGAAATTTAATTAATTTCACCTTTGAAATTATGGTAAATTACCATGATTTATTTACCAGGAAATCAACTCGAATATCTCTCTAATATTCAATCTGTTTTACTAGTTTTTTTTAAATAATACAAGTTTAATAAGAACTTTATCCCTCATCGATTCTGGCAGATATATCTTTTCATTTGAACTCCTTTTTCCAGCGGCCCATTCAAAGCTCTTTTTACGACTCTTCTTTTTTTTTGCATTTACATGCGAAATATTTTGGGGCCATTAAAAGTCAAATGAATGCATTTGTGAGATAAGATCGGAGGAGGTGCCCGTTAGTCGGCGCCTTCAGCCTTAATAGTATGAGATGTCAGAAATGTTGGGAGAATAAGATAACGGCGAAGTGCTTACATTAATTAACTACGCTGGCGGTTTGACAGACAGGCAACAGAATTTATGAGCATTAACCCTTTGCTGGATACCTGTGACTATATAGTACTTTAAGTCCTATTAATATTTTGTAAATTTATAAATATTTTCCTGATCATTAATTCTGTTGATAAATTATGATCTCTGAATGTAATTTATCAATTAAATAATTGCTATTTGGGTGTTAATTAATCATCGCAAAAATTGGCTTGACAGATAATTTATATTTACAAAAAATTTCCATAAACAGAAACCAGAAATAAATACATTTTAAATGTATAGCATTTGTTGGCTTTTGTAACAATATTTAATAATTTCTTTATTGACAATGTTTCTCTTCCTTCTTCTCGATCTAAAGTGTCTTTTTCTTCTCCTATCCTCTACATTCCCCGATATGTCGATAACTATTAATGCTATACAATAGTTCTTATCGATATTAGTGTTAGTATTCTGTATTTATACACCGTTTACACTTTAAAAGGACTATAAAATTATAATAAAAACATATCTAAAGAAGTAAATCATCATATGTAAATGCACCTAGTTAACAAGTAACATTTTGTGTCATTTACAAATAAAATCAGCACCTTTCCAATGGCTTTATAAAAAGACCTGTAACAACCTCCAACCACCTAATCCCCCATTTACAGAACAAACAAAGAAAGTCTGCAAAAATCAATCCCCCTCGCCTGCCCCATTTAACCATCCCGTCGCTGTCAAATCAAAGTCATCACAAACAAAGCCAAGGAAAACATAAATATTTAACCCAGAAAAGAAAAGAGGGGCGTGATGAATGCCAGATTAAGTCTGGCATTTTCACACACTGCTCGTCGTCGTCGTGGTGAACACACACAAGGGTTAAGCAATTAGGGGCAGATGTGCGACGCCTACACTGCTATCAAAATCGATGACCAGACCCGACCAGATGAGATGGCCCGAAGTCGATAGCAATGTGGAACGATGACGCGGCCTGGTCAATGAACCATGTCGATTTGGGAACTGAGATTTAACTTTTTTTCTGCCTTTTTTTTGGGGGTTTTTTGTTTGCATCTGGGACTGACACACTTTGGGATCGATTCGGCGGCGGCGCAACAAACAAATAATCAAACAAACAAACGGAGTAAACAAGAGAGAGTCCCAGAAAGAGTCCCAAGGATGCCACCCCGACATCTCCCGACCCGATAATACTGTCAAAATCACAAAAGGCACCGTGACGCCTCACAAAAACCTACCAGAAAGAGAGGCGGAGGAGATGGTGGCACCAGTGTTGTACAAGGCGAAAAAAGGAACTTTTCAAAAACGGAAAAAGGGAATTCTTGGCAATGAATCTCTTGTAGGATTTTAATGCTAGAGATCTTCTTTATATTTAATTAATTATTAATTTGTTTTGATGATCCTTAAGGCATCTAAATGTTTCTAAGGATCTCAAAAAGGCTAACGGGAAAAATGCTGATCCCGCAGCACTGGCCTTGGGGAGAAAGCCCTCGGCTGTGTATGTGAGGAAGTGGGAAGCTAAAGAAGAACTCAAGGGAACTGGGGAGACCCGAAAGCAATGCCAAATCATTGCCATTGACGTGTGAGGAATGGGTTTATTATACTTCACGACCAGCCTGTTGCCTGGCCTTTCTTTTGACTCCTTTTTTTGTTTTTTCTTTGGACATTTTTCATCTTTAGTGCCGAAAGGCTTCACTCGAGTGGCCTCTGCAGCGGTCTTGGTTGGGTATATATAAGGCGCTGCTTGGCAAATGCCACACACAATCAATTATTCAATTCTGAGCAGCATGTTCGAGTTGGCCCCCAAAATCGGTCTGATGCTGACGATGACGATGCTCCTGCTAGTCCTCAGTCCTGTGGATTCGCGGTGGACCAGGCGTCCCAGGCGTACGACCACGCCAAGGAGTACCACCGAGAAAGGGGATCGCCATCAGTATTGGCACCACTGGCCACCATCGGCCTCAGTTCAGGGTTCAGTTCCTGCTCCAGTTTCTGCTCCATCTCCTGCTCTTCTTCCTGCTTCAATTCCTGCTCCCTCATCTCCCCAAGTCGTGTGGAAACCCAGCCCAAGTCCCCGCCTGATTGAAAGCTTCGATCGTAGATCTGCGGATGGCGAATACGAGTTCAGGTGAGGTTTCTCTGCAAATCCTTTACAAAACCCACCAAAAATATAAACAAATTTTGATTGCAGATTCCAGCTGGACAATGGCAACACCCGCTATGAGCGAGCCTACTGGCTGCCCGTGGGCAAGGACCTTGTCCTGGCCAAAAAGGGCTACTACTCGGTGCCACTGCCCAATGACCAGTTCTCCACCATATTCTATACGGCAGACAATCGGGGCTATCATGTGGATATGCGTGAGTATTATTTGCGGGGTCGAGGATGAAGGGACTTCCCCCATAATTTCATGCTCCAAGGCAGAGGCTCCTGTGCCTGCTGTGCCTTCCTCTAGCCGCTAATGAATTTATCCAAAAACGCAGAGACGCTATCCGGAGAGCGGCCACTGTTGCCGCGCAGCCTGGAAGTGCCTGGAGTGGATACCAAAATGGAAACGGGAACCGTTGAAGGAGCGGGGACTAAGCGAAATTCAATAAGCGACCCCGAGCGTAACGATGCGCAGGATGCGAAGGATGTGGAGAGCGTCGAGGATGGGGATGTGGACACAAGTGTAGCTGGCAGCGAGCGGGTGCCCAATGTAAGTGTCCCTTGACTCATAGCCCAGGAACCTAGGACCTCCCTGTACACGGAAAACAATAGCTAAAGCTTCTATTTGCGGGGGGGTTAAAGCAGGAAACCTATACTCACATTTATCACAAAAAGTTATTAACTCTTCACATATTATTTACTGATTGATTGTTACATTTTCTAATACATATATATGTTATTCCCTTTCTCGTTGTGTATATATTCCCCCTTTTGGGCTGCAGGCTGTAAGCCAAGTCGAGACCGAAACCGAAACCGAGACCGAGCCATCAACTTTGGCCAACGACATTTTGGCAACCGAGGCGGCTGACGATGCTGATGATGATGATGATGATGCTACTGCTGCTCCTGACGATGTTGATGATGAAGGCAACTCAAACTGAAGGCCCAAACATTTAGGGGGGACATTCTCACCATCCCTAGAGGAGGACACACACTTGACTGGCTCGCAACTCGCTCTACTTGCTGCAAATCAAATTGAAAACAATTGTTGCAGTCACCAGTCCGACACAGTTGAGTTGAGGCCAGTCACTATACTATATATATTCCAAGTTCGAAGAAGCTTCAGCTCCCGGCTTCACTTAACTGCATCTTCATCTTCATCTTCGACTTTGGACTTGGAAATGCGTCTCAATTCCTTGCCTGACAGCTTCTTGTGCGTGTGCGTGTGCTTCTGCTTTAATATTAATATTTAAAACCCTTTTTTTTGTAGTGTGTAGTAATAAATTATAGAAGAATTATCAACACACACTCGCTTATCTTGGAGTGAAGAGGAACCCCTTTAGGAACCCCCATAATTACTTTCCGCTGGAGCGCAGCGCAGGTCGGTCTATTGGAGCGATTTCAAATAGTTGTTGGTGGGGGAAGGCAGTGTCTCTGTGTCCCTGTTGATGGCCAAAAGATGGCACATTATGAGGCGGCTGACAAAAACACATTCGAGCCTCAATTTGCCAGCTGCCGGGTGGTGCCTTTTGTGCCAATGTGCTTCCTCTGCCACTGCTCAGTTCTTGCTGGTTTCAATTTAAATGGTTTCTCTGTAAAAACGTCCCAAATTGGGTGGCCGCCATGGTGAAAAGGCGATGCCAAGAGATTTGTCGGCGGCAAATCGGTGAGCATTCATAAAACTTCTCCATCTCTGGCCCCCCGCCCCCTTTTTCCAGCTTTTCCAGCTTTCCCAGCTGCATGTGGCTGTAAGACTCGGCTGCTTACCTTCGCCTTTGCCGCAGCAATCCCACATATGCTCGTAAAATGCAGAATACACTTGAGGAAAATGAATTTACTCAAAATACTAACAAGGAAATAACATTTAAAACAAACAAAATGCATACAAAAAAATAAATATATATATATTTAGATTTATTTCCCTATAAAATGCTTATTTATTATGATTTTAAAATTATTTTCTAGCAGTGTTCCTGCTGAATCGGTACCCAGTTCTGTGGCAGGATAACTGCAGCTATTCATTTCGCTACTAATCCTATGCGGGCCAGGGATTCGGGCTCGTCCTTTTGACCCCGTTAGCTCCCTTTGGCCCGTTTTGTATTTACGAGTCAGCCATGCCCACGTAATGAATGGCAAGCACCGCCTCCCGGCCCAGGACTCAGAGAGAGAGAGAGAGAGCGAGAAGTGTGAATGAGTTGAGTGTGCAAGCGGGCTGAATGAATGAATAAAATGAACCCCAATGAACGCGTGAGTCACGCTTCCATCTCTGCCAGGGGGATAACCTTGGAGAGAAAGAGAAAGAGAGTGAGTGTGAATGAGTTGAGTGTGCAAGCGGGCTGAATGAATGAATGAATAAAATGAACCAATGTGAGTGTGTTCGCGTGAGTCACGCTTCCATCTCTGACCAGGACCCACAAAGCGAGAGATAGAGAGGGAGTGTGAGTGTGAATGAGTTGAGTGTGCAAGCGTGCTGAATGAATGAATGAATAAAATGAACCAATGTGAGTGTATTCGCGTGAGTCACGCTTCCATCTCTGCCAGGGGGGATAACCTTGGCTGCAATTCTGGGAACCAGAGGATTGGTCTCCTCCACTTTCTTTTTTTTATTTTTTTCTGTTATTTGTAATTTTACATTCGGCGCCTGCATCAAAGTTTACACATTTACCGCACTCACGTGAAGCCCCATAAAAGCAGCGGCATTGGAAATGAAGATTGAATGGACTTTGCACTGGATTCACTTCACTTCACTTCTTTCCCTTTCCAATCACAATCCCTCCCCCCCAGCAGGAAAACTCAAACACATTAACGTTTTTCAGACTCCACAATATATGATGGATTACGCATCCCCCCGGAAAATATGTTTTTCGCGAGAAATACGTTCGATTTGGTCACACTTTTTCGCCGAGTGTTGTGGGAGACGAGCACTTGTGGCTATTTATAAGGTGCGCCATGGGTCATTGATGACCCTTGTCCCTGATTACTTATGTAAATATTCACAGGGCTGCCGCTTAGCCCTTAGCCCTTAACCCTTAATGCCCATCATTTGGCCATTTGCCCAAATTAATTTATCTTCATGAGAAGCACTCTTTTGGCAAAAAAAAAAGAAACGAAAAGGAAGGGAAGGGCGAACAGAAATACAGCTGAAAACAAAAAACAAGCAAGTCCTCCAGGGAGCTGACCCATGTCTGAATCGAGCCTGACTTCCGTATTGTAAATAAATAAATAGCAAAGTAAATAAATAAATTGAGTAATGGCCATAATTGACGTGTCGCATGAAAAATTCAAAGCGCCGACACACACAAATTGAATGGCAATGGAAATCCGTCCGGGAATGGGAATGTCAGCCATTGAACTTCAGAGCTCCAGAGCTGGCTCCAAATCTGTCTGTCGGACGTGCGATTATCCGGAGAAGACCAAGTGGCAGAGTCGAAACTGAAACCAAAACCGAAACCGAAACGAAGCGTTGACCTATGGGGGCACTATGGGGCAAAGCAGCCAAAGGGGAACTATAGAAATATTACGAAATTTTAAGTATAGAAAGTAAAATATACCACAGAAATTTGGTAATAATTTATTGAGTAAAAACTACCTTAAAAATCTTCAAAGTTCTTAAACATTTACGTAAAATATTGAGCTTAATCCTACGAATTGAAATATCATTACCTTTCTTGAATAAAACCCCTGTTCTTTAACCTTAAATGGTTAAAGAACTATAACTTAACTCTTTTATAATATAAAATATTTTTTTTTTTGTATTTAGACAAAATTTAAAATAAAATTCCCACTCTCTTTCCCATGGTGAATTGCCAGCAACTCCGTGTGTGAGTGACTGCGGCATTTTCCAGATTTATATCGAGGTTATCAAACCTCAAAGCACAATGCGAGCACACACGCGAAAAATACCCAAAAAAAAACGCAAAAAAATCAAGCAAACTCAACACAAAAAATGGAGCAAACTAAAAAAGGCTAAGACAACATTCGGTTGGCTTCTTAGTAAACTGGGCACATACCCCAAGATCAGACCAGGGCAACTCTCACTCCTCACTCCCAGAAAGTTACATATTTTATAAATATCAAATAACTTTTACTTTAATTTTCAAAAAGGAATTTCTTATAGATAAATCTTAAGTTTAACATAACAAGAAAAAGGTTTTTACTAGCTGTAATTTTCTATTATAATCTTTTGATAAAATTTAAATATCTTTCTTTAATTTTTACAATATTTCTCTCACTGTTACCGAGCATTATGTGATCCCCTGCAGGCACCCATAACATAAGTACCAGGGGACGGGGACACTATGTTAGGTAAAGGCATAAATATTTAGCATTTCAGTTTATCAAAAACAAGACTCAATCTAATCTTGAGATTAATAATGCGGCTCTCCGTAAATTTCAATTGTGACCGGAAATACACACTACACACACTCCCCCTCAATGATGTCCCAGGCACATATGCACACACTTAGTGGATTGTCCGCAAAAATGTAGATTTAATGGGAGACCTCAGCTGCAATTCCAGCCATGGTCAGCAAAATCCAATAAGAAGTCCTGCCAGTAGAAGGGGGCAAGGACCATGGCCTAGGGCCTTGCCCCTTTTTATGGTTAGAATTTTATTGACTCGGATTAGTTGTGTGTGCGAGCGAGCCAGTGTGGTCCGCAAACGGATTCGTATCCGCATCCGTAAGATACACATTAGAGCCAAGTCCTGCTGCACCAGAAACTCTGTCGTATTTTCGGTAATTGAGAATTGTGAATTTCGCCCTGGCTTAGCCGCTTAATAAATTTATGCAAGCCGAGACACAGAGCTACAATTGTATCTGCAGAACTTTACTTGGATTAAACTATGAGAAAAAAGAGTATAGGAATATTGGGGTTTTTCGGGGAGGGTTTCAAAGCATTCTTTAACCATATTTTGTTGACATTAAAATATATAAATTAGTATCTTTACAATCTCTAAATAATAATAATATTTTCTCTCTGTGAAACTGTGGCAAGTTTCGTTGTTAGCACACACCCTTTTTCCCTGCTCCCTATTCCTGGTATTTGTTTATCTTTTTGTTTTTTTTTTTATTTTTTGCACGGGCACTCAGCTTGCGGATTTTATAATTTATGCAAGACACCAAACAAACTCAGCTTAAGTCTTACAAATTGTTTTGAGATGCTCGGCATATCATATAAAAAAACAAAAAAAAAAAGCACAGCCCAAAAGGAAAAACAACCAGCAGAAATCTGTATCTGTATCTGAGTTTTGAAGAGCACCGCAAGAAAAAAATAAAATAAAATAAAAGGAAGAAGAAGGCGGGCTAGGGACGTGATTTGATGGGAATTATTCCATTGCCGGCAACAGGCAGCAGACTCAAAGCCACAAAAAAGTGGGCAAAGTGCTCCGAAGTCCGGACTAAAAAGGTAGCTATCTCAATCAGTGCCATAAGCCATGCTTTATTTACAGGGGCTGGTACTTACTATACTTTTTGTTTTACATTTTTTGCATAATAAATTAATAATTTTTTGGGGTAATAAATATTTGTGAACTACAAAAATAAACAATTTCAGAACTCTCTCTCAAAATATCTTCAATTTATTTTGGCCGAGACTGAGTATATGCGAATATATATCTCCCCTCAAACCACGCCTCTGCTCTCCGGCGGTGGTTAAGTGGGGGTGGGGATGTGGGGATGTGAGGGTGTGAGATGAGGCTCCACAACAAGTTGTATCTCGGGGATGTCATGTCACGTAGGCAGCCAGCGCTACATGGACCATTCATACAAATTTTGTTTTATAAGCCACTTTCGTACATTATTTGTGTGTAACTTTGTCTGTCCCCCCTTTAACCACCGCCACCCCACCCCTGGCTGGGTTCTGTTCCGTGTGTTGTTTATCTGTGGCTAAGTCTGTAGCTGTATCTGTATCTGTATCTGTCTCTGTATCTGTATCTGCGATTTCTTCTCGTCTCGTCGGCGAATTTATTTATTTATTTACTTTTTTTGGGCTGTAGATTCACTTGAGAGCAATTGACAACATCAAGAACCATGGTGAAATATTTGTTGTGAATATAAATTTGAATGGGATAAGTAAATAAAATTGAAAGCTGGTCATTATTAAGGATTAGGTACTTCAAATTATTGTATTTTTTGAAAATATTATGCGTAGAATGCTAAAATGATCCTTAACTGTTTATATAATTATTTAGTTTAGCTCCTTACTTATTTTAGAGTTTTAAAAGCCTTTTAAAAACCAAAAAATATTAAAATAATTAAGAAATTGAAGGCAGAGTCAACAATAAAGGTAATATGTAGTTTGAAAATTAATTTCGTTTATAAATAACACTGATTAAGGTTGTAGTTATCCTCAACTTGGCCCCACTGTGCCTCTGTTTGGACTGCGTGCTGAAAGCTGTAGCACGTCGTCAACAGACTGCCGCGGGTCCTATCGCTGACACCTACAAAGTAAGGCAAAGTGGGGCTCCTGCTGCTCCTTAGTTGTTGCTGCACTCAGGAAAAAAATGTATATATTAAACAAAAAGATAAGCATAAAAAATGCAATTTTTCCTAATTTTTAATTTCCAAAAATAATTTCAAACATAAATTTTCCAACATTAATTTTTTATTTACGTTTTCCTTTATTGTGTATATTTTCTCTCAGTGTAAAGACAACCTGCCCAAAAATAACCGAAGCCCGGTAATGACAAACAGCGTTGTTGTCTCAACCATTTAGCATCACAGACAGACAGCAGCAAAGGTAACAGCAACACTTGAAGAAAATTGGTTTTCCAAGTACTTGAAGGATCTCCACAGGTCAAGAAAATATTTGTAAAAACCCCTAGGTTTTGGGAGGTTCCAATTTTTAAATTTAGAATTTTTTTAGAGATGCTTAGCTCATATTTTGTGCAGTGCATGGCCATACAGTACCAGGAATCACTTCCTGTCACGACTCCTCAGCAACATCTTCCTCCTTCTGTTGTGGATTCTTCTCGGACATTGTCTTTGTCATCGACATACAAAACAAATGACCTTGCTGATGGTGGTTATCCCTCTTTAAAGCAATCCCCCTATAAGGTCACATTCCTTCTGCTGCAAGCACAGAGAGAAAGGCATCAATCTCTCTCTCTTAAAGACAAAATAATAGGGGAAATATATTTAAAACAAGATGGACATACAGTCGGGTGTCCCGACAGTAGAATACCCTGTACCCTGGACCGCTCCCCGTGAATTGAATTCGAGACAACTTACAATTACTTTAACGAACGTTCTAGAAATAGCTGTGACTTTGTTTCGCTGTATGTATGCAGGCAAAGAATGTGACCATTGCAAGTGTATTGGTGCATGTGTTATTTGGAGCCCTTTGCCTTGGCTGCCTCTTGTATACATAATAAGTATAAAGTAAAAAGACTATATCTCCGATATTTATTGTACGATCGTAATGAAATTTATACAATCTGTGTATTTTGATAAAATACATCAAGGTTGTGAATATAGTTTACCTAACTTTATAAATTTAGGAGATATACGTTTTTTTCAAATAGCTCCCCAAAAAAGGGGAGCAGCAAAAATTTAAAACAAACTTGATCTGCGTGCAGATATAAGAAGTCTAAGTCCCAAGTTTGGTGTCTCTAGCTCTTATAGTCTCCGAGATCTAGGCGTTC
>VNJQ01005878.1:0-108467 GCA_008042515.1 Drosophila truncata | reverse complement strand
TATGTCGTTAGCTTTTCTGATTTTCTAAAATCGATAAGAAATAGTAAACATTAAAATATCCAATATTAAATTAAATTTGATTATGTAGAGGAATAAATTTTGACAAAAATTGCATCGATTGATTAACTCGTTTAGCGTCCAGTTTTTTTTTTAGAAATTATTGCCACTGGAGAAAAATGGGGGATGTTTATGGCCAAAATAAGTCTTAGCAAATCAGTTTAGATAGAATGGTACAAATTTTAATAGGGTAATTTAAGTGGATTCGGCTGTGCGTTTAAATATGTATGTAAATATATAAAAACTTACTTCGGGCATGTGGAGGCCATCAAAGAGTAATGCTGCTGGCTTCGTCCATTCCGTGCACAGCGGCAGAAAATTCACTGTGCCTTGGTCGGTGCACTCTTCGGATATTTCTTTGTAAGACTTTACACGGTTCGAGAACCCACGCGCGCCGTGGTCTTCCGATTTTAAAAACGAAATTGATTTAAAGAGATTCTCGATGTTTGCCATTTTTCACATTAGTGATTGGCAACCGGAAGTAAGCAAGCTCTGCAAACTTTCGATACCACATTTTGGAACAGCAAAATGAAACAGAAATGGGGAAATAACAATTTACACTGCCTTCGATAACAGGTGATCGAACCAAAATTAATGTTTTACCGTGACGGCCGTTTTTTAGACCAATTGGCCAATTGAGATTTTGGTCAATTGGTGAACCAATTTAAAAATGTAAATCACATTATAACCTAAACGAATTCATTTTAATTTCCTAAATAATAAAATAAAAGGTTATTACTATCAATAAGCTTTAATAAAATTTTGATTTACTTTTCTATTTTTGGTGGTTTTTTGATGGGGGGAACTATTTTATAGGGGGGGAAATTATAGCCATAAGAAGCTTTTAACCATTTATATGGCATAAAATCCGATTTTTATGCGTTTTTTTTTAATTTCAACCAAAGCAATAGCATCATTCAATCAATAGGATCAATAGCAATGAATTTCAGCAAAACTTGAAGAAGTGTAGTGGGAACATAACATATGTTATGTTTATATTTTTTTTGGGAAAGTCACATTTTCATATGGCAACATGGTCCGGCATGGTGTTTTCCAACACTAACTATAACAACCAAAACAAAAACCAAAAATAAGGATTTAAATAACAATGCCAAAAAGAAAAATAAAAGCGGTGCTTTTAGAATTGTCGCCCAAAAAACTAAAGAAGGCGATAAGAAACTTCTTCAACGATAGCAGCGGCGAGGATTCCGATTCCCCTCCCACTCCCCCTCCCACACCATCTTCCCCTCCCGCACCTATCCCTCCAACTCCAACTCCCATTAAAATACCTCCCTCATTAGTAATAAAAAGAGTTCCGGCTCCCCCCACCCCATTTCCTACAACTCCCATTAAAGTACCTTCTTCCCTAACAATAAAAAGAGTTCCTCCATCTCCATCTCCCGCTCCTATGCCATCTCAGGTAAACAATAAATGTATCTGTTAGATATCGGGTATTGTTATTGCATCTATCAGATGCAAAAACAGAACAACGTTTTTTTGCATTTCAAAACCCAAAAAGAACAACAACAACTAGCGCAAGCCGCAATATGATCAAGGTCAATGTCTGGTGGGCGGGGGTGTACAACAAAAAAAAGTGGGGGAGGTAGGCAGGCAGGGCTTTTCAGCATTTTCCTTCTTTTGCTGCTGTTTTTCCTGCTGCATGTAAAATTACAGCAACAACAACAGCAGCCGGCATGAAAATTCAATGTTATTTTTCATATCACACACACACTCGCAATCAAAATACTGCTCTCACTTCGAAATTCGAATTTCGAAAATGAACAATGTTCGCGCTCTCTCTCTCTCTCTCTCCCTCTCTCAATGGCTCTCTTGTTGTTTGTTGATGTTGCTGACGCACTTGGCAACATGTTGCTGGCTCTTCATTTATTTGTTGCTAGCTTTGTGTGTGTGTGTGTTTTTTTTTCGTTTCTCTGTTGGGATGCAATTTTTGTTTACGCATTTTTTTCGCACCTCTGCTTACTGTTTACGGCGTACTTTCACCTTCTGCGCTACTTTGGCCCCAGCCCCGCCCACCGCCCACTGCATTCCTTGTATGTTTTGTTTATAAACATTCTTGACTGTTTGTTTTGAATGCAATTCCATTGTGCCAGTTGTTGAAAACGGAGATGCTGAAAGAAAGATGGGAAGAAAGAACAAAAAGGATGGTGGGGGGAAGGCAGCTGGGGGTGGTGCAAAAGGGGCCACATCTCTCTGGTAGCCTACACCGAAAATAAAACAATAAATCTTTAAAAACAAGCCATTTATTGTCTTATTTTGTTTAAACTTTACTAAAAAAAATTAAAATAAACGAATTCTGCTGTTTGTTTCTTTAATTTTAATGTGGTTTATAATTAAAAAGCCATAAAAAACATAAAAGCAATGCAATTATGCTTTAAATTAATTTAGTTACCCACACAATTTATGATTAATATAAGGTAATATCTCCGATTTAATTGATTTTACGTTATTACCAGATAATTCAAAGCACACCGCAGTTTTCTATCATTGCTTTTCGTTTCATAAATTATTAATTTAATCATACTTATTCTTTATTTAAATTATTTGCTTATTAATTGTTAACAGTGCACCAGCAAGTCGTACACAGAACAAGAGGGAAATTCTTTATAAATTGTTAGTTGTCGACGGCAGCCTCAGCGAGTGTTTGTAGCCACAACTTAGTCAAAGTCGCTAACGGTAATATCTGCCACAGAACCCCTTCCCGGTTCCCCTCCCTCTTTTGTGGTGGAAAACCCCTCCCCTCCTCTACCTTCCACAACTCATTAGGCGCGTCAAGTGATATGTTTGCCTTTTTGTGCCGGAGACCAAACCGAAACACATTAGCGGCTCATTGGGGCCAAAAGCGGCCAAAGGCAGCGCAAATTAAAGGAGCATTAAGTGATTGGCCGATGGGTGGGAAAATTGGGGGGGGGGGGGGGGGTCCCGGAAAAATGTCGACCACACGCACATTCTGCAAAACTCGAAGAAGTTTTCTCCGTCAGAAGCCACAAAAAGTATCTTATGGCTGCTCAACGTTCTTGAGAAATTGCCAAGACCAAAAATACAGAAGTAGAGCAGCTTAAAAGTATCTTTCTATCTCACAGATACAAAATTCATAAAGCAAAACAAATATTTTGCCAAAAGATACCCAAAATCCCATAAGCTTAGATTTATCATTTGGAAGAAAATTCAAGTGCTAAAAAGTATTTCCTGAGTACAATGGTTTCTAAGCGTATCTTTTAAGCCCGAAAACATTTTTTTCTTTATAAATTTCATAGGAAAATACGATTATACAACTATTTTTAACATTTTCCTTTGGTTATTTCTAAATTATATATTTTTGTATAGAAAAAATGTAACTCTTTAATACTAAAAAACATAAATATATTTTTTAGAGCGTTAACAAATCTCTGGTAGCTCACCAATTAGCGAACCTGCTTGCCTTTTGCCAAAAATTCATAATACAAAATGCTCTTTTATGGCCACACCCTGAAAACCGTGTAGGAGCCAGGGACAGCTGACAGAGCTCGTGTTTGCAGATACAATAATTAATAATTCGGGGATAATCTGCATGTTTGTCAAAGTGATACGGCCTAAAAATGAAAAAAGGAAAAAATGTGTACCGAAACAAAACACCTATATGTGCACACACGTGTGTAGAGATGAAAATCTGTGCGGAAAAAAAGTAAGTAAGCGAAAACCATCTGCATAAATACTCGCAGACTGGGCTTGAGTCCATTTTTCGGGCACAGGACCTGAGGTCCGGCTGATGGTTCAATAGAATTGAGCTGAAAATGAGGATCCAGCATCCCCTTCATAATTAAAATTTTGTTTCTTATTTTACAGCTGTTGAGCGAGGGCATTGCAGCTATTTATTTGACATTTATGGTAACCTCTTCATTAGGCCTAAACAAAATATTTGTCTTTTGCTTTAAATGTTGTTTTTATTATTTTAAAATTGTAAAGAATTACGGGGAATTTGAATATTTTTATAGTTTTATAATTTCCCATACGTTTTATTGAATAAGAAGACAGTTACAGAAATATAGAATACAGAATGTAGTTTCAAATATAAGAAAATCTTTATTTTATATTCCCTTAAAAGTGCAGATTTGATTTGACTTCTGTAGTTCATTGGAACACTGAAGTTCGTCATCAAAAATGTCACCTTAAGATTAAATCTCCAGCATATCACAGAGAAAACAAAAGCCACTTAATCTTATCTTTAACGTTAACCAACTTTTTGACCTTGTCGAAATGTCTTCCCAATCTATGTAGTTCAAGGTTCTGTATGTTCTTTCTACATGTTTAATATATGAAAATGAAACTCTGAAATAATATCTCCAATGATTTCGCACAATTCCCGTGAGAGATAACAAAGCCCCTGTGCCAATTTCAAGTGCAATTATAATTTTTGTTTGTCATGCAAAAACATCAACAGGCAAAAACAATCGACAATGGAAAACGGCAGGCTCCAGCGACAAGAAAAAAAAAAATGCGGAAAATGGGGAAAATGGGGAAAATACGCAAACAAAACGAGGCACGAATTGAGGCAGTGGCAGTGGGGCCTCTTCGGGGGCGGAGGCCACACGCCCACAATCAAACTGGGTCACATGGCCAGCCAGTGCAATTTGCATATGCATGAGTGGCAGGAAGATACAAAGAGCGGGAGGATATACGCGGCAGGGCGGGCCAGGATCTGGGGGCAGGTTGCCTACTGGAGGTGTGCAAGTGTGTCCTGCACGTCCTTCGGCACATGACTTTACAGTTTTTCGACCTCTTCTAATAAATTTCCGCCCAAGTTGAATATGCAAAGTCACCAAAAAGCGAAAAACACACGCAGCATATGAACACTGGCAGAAAAGAATGTGCTTTAGCTGCTAAGAAGTTTTTTTTTTATCTGTCTATCTATAAGATTTAAAAATATATCGATTAGACTTTAATTTGGAAGGTAGTCAACTTTAACCTTCTGCATGAATTTGTTTTTAAACGTTTCCCAAGGATGTCCGTTTTCAAAGTGATTTTCTCTCTGTATTTCCCTACACTGATAGAAAAAAAAAAGTTTACTTTCGAGAATTAATTCTTAATATAAGTACGAAAATTCTTAAAGTACGATTTTTTAGGCTTAATTCAAGACCAAAAAATACTAGATTTAAGATTAAAATTCTTCAAGGAAGAACGAAAATCTCAAAAGAAGAACGAAAAATTCTTGGGATGATTTCGTGACCGAAATGGTCACGATTTTATGACCAAAATTCTCGGGTATTTCTATCAGTGTAGATATAGACGCACACACTTACCTATATTATATAGTTGTGTGTTCCCTATATATTGCAGATATATGTGGCTCATAAATCAGCGCCCAACTGTGTCACCTTTGTGGGGCAGTCGAGGGGATTCTTCGACCAGGGCCAGAAATCTCTCTCCAACTGTGTCCAGTTTTCAGCATATTTGCCAAGGGTTTTTCTTTGGCGCTGCCTTTCTTGTGCCAGCTCTGCATTTGCATGCATATCCTTGATAAGGTTCTGTTGCATTATTCTAATATCCCTTTGGGTTTCGGTGGTGAGCTTCCTTATTGTTTTGTCTGATCTGCGACCTTAATGCGAGTGGGTGGTGGGCGGTGGGCGAATATTGTGTGTGTGTGTGGGAGGTATTTGCATACTGGGCTGTTCCACTTTCAGCCAGCTTCCAAGCGCCAACCAACTCCCACTCCCACTCCCACTTTTCCCATTCCATTTCCCCGAGCCATTGTTAGGCCCCAGTCCTTTTTGGCCCACATTCCACGCTGCAGTTGGCCGTAATTAAAGGTGTTAATGCCGTTGATAATTACACTCGCCACTCGGCCCCCGCGCAGCTCTCCTTTTGTGTTTTCCCAGCTATCGTGGCGGCCATAAATTGTTCGGGGTCAGGCAGCCTGGCACACACACACACACACACACACAAAGGTGTGTTTTATGTCCTGTAAGTAGTTGGTATTTATGGCGAACTTGGTCGGAAAGAAATCCAAAAAGTGCCAGCTTACAGCCAGAGTTGGTGAGTGCTGAATGCGTGATCTATTGATAGTTGTGCAGGATTAAATTTAAATCAATTTACATCACTTTAAATATTTGAATTATTAGTGATTTGATTTTATCCTAAATTAAAACCTAATTATTAAGCCTTGCATATGCCAGTTTTTCACCTTAGTAACCACTAATTACGTGCAATAATTACTTGTATCGATTGAAATATAATAGAGCCAAACTTTGCCAGAAGTTGAGCTCCCTTGATCCCTCATTAACATCCGCATGGCTGCAGGGCGTGTAATAAATACGAATCACAACAAAATTATTGAACATCCAGAATACAAAAGCCCCCTCTCTACCTGTAAGGAAATTCGACACCAACTGGCCATTTGGCCACAAAACTACTCGCAGTACATCAGCCTTTGCCTCAACCCCCTTTTTCCACCCACCCAGACCGCCTGTGGCTGCAACATATGAAATTACAACAGAGTTGCCTTCAAAGCAAGTGAAGCAGGCCTGGAAAAAAAAGGAAAAACCCATTACAAGCAGCCATGTAAACTAATTTAAAAGGTCGCCTCAAAATCACCACCGACCAGAATAACAAAAGACGTTGGCCTAGCAAAAGAAAAGGGGGTTCTAATGGGGATGGGCTCGGCCTAGCCCAGGGTTGACTTGGCTTGGCTAATGAAGAAAAAGCAGCTGTCAGCTGTGCATTACAAGCAAAAGGATATTTGCGAAAACAACCAAAATTCAATCACTCCCCCGCCAGCGAAGGAAAATCCACCCCCAAATGGAGCGCCCGGGAAATGCAGGTCAAAGGCGTTAATGCACATTTGTCCGGACCGGGAAATCTGGTGTGGAATGGCCACAGGCCGCACTGTAACAAGTGTCAGGGGCCCCACCCTGAGAAAAAATACAGGAAACTTCGGGGGATGACAACGATTTATGAAAATGTCCGAGGGAAAAACGAAGAAAATCAATGAAGAGAAATGTGTTGGAGAGAAAAAAAGTGCCAACAAAATCAATTGAAAGCAAATTATAGTTGCTGCAGTTAGATAAGCTCTGCCACTCTCTCTCTCCCCTTTCCCCGATTGACGTGAGTTATGAACCTCGGAGACCCCCTTTCCCGCAGCTCCTTCTTTTCTATCACAAAGTGAAGCCCACAGGCGGCAGGACAATTTAGCTCAATGACTTTTTCGGGGGGTGTGGCACATAAACGGTCGAAGGGGGGAGTTTAAGTGGGAGTTGTGGGGTCAATTTGCAATCCGAGCAACTTTGCCTCGAAATGGAGAAAAAAAATACGTGGAGAAATGACCAGGAAAAGGAGACAGCGAAGGAGAAGCCTGAGAAATGGGGAAGCTGGAAGAAAAAAAAGGGGAGTGGGAAGGAATCAAGCTGAAATCTGATGATGAGCTGCATTTCGTAATTATGCCAGGCAATTAAACGATTAAGCCTCAATGGAGCAGCCAGAGCTGGTGGGGAAAGTGGCCCACCACCTTTTCTTGGCCTGGCCAGGAAGAGGAAGTGTTAAAGATTTATAAGGTCGAGTAGGCGTGTAATTGAAGTGCACTCGGCGAGGGAAAAGGTGGAGGAAATGGACAGAGGAGGTGGAACCAAAGGTGGCATCTATAGGTGTTATTGACTGAGCTGACTTCTAGATATATGTGATGACATCAGCCAAGTTTTCCAATCAATCGGATGGATTAGCGCGCACTTTGGAGTGCACTTTGCCATAAAAGCAATCATTTGAAGTTTGTCAGTTTTATTGAAGTTGACGTTTGATCTGAGGGGCAATTTGCGCTAGCTAAACTTTTTGTATTAAAGATAGTTTAGGGTAACTAAGGAGGTATAATATAGCCACAATATACACCCTTTAACTCTTGTTAAAAATTAAGAACCCCTTTTATAAACTCTACAACACTCCGAACCTTTTCCTGCCCCGTCTCCTTGTTTTCGCCTGACAAAAGCTTTGATTTCACTCACTCCCATTGACCGCTGACCCTTCGGCTCAACTGCAACTAACATTAGAGAGAGAGAGCTCTCCAACACCGCCCTTCGTCTCTGCTTCAGGACTTCGACATGACCATTTGCAAGACACTTTGGCAACATTTTACAAGGACCCAGGGCAGAAAAAACTTTCATTTATGTGCAGTGCATGGCCATAAAAGTTTGCGGCTCAAATCCAGAGAAGGAAGTTTGAAAGTGCGAGTGTTTGTTGTGTCCCATCGGAGGGGCGGGGATAGGACGGGCGTGGCAGGACCAAGGCAAACATATTTGGCAAATGCGGAAACGGAAATATTCGCACCAAGGCGAGACAACAGCAGCAGCAGCAGCAGCAGCAGAAGCAGCAACAGCGGCAGCCAGTAGAAGTGGAAAACACTTTTTGGGCCTTCAACATCTGACAACTGGCAGCAGTTTCCCTCACACTTTTCCACCCAGTGTTCGCCTGTCTATCTGCCATTTCTCGGCTGGGATTCTGCCTCCCCTTCGGTGCTGCCTTTTGCTTTTCCCCTTCTCTTCTTTTCATATTTTCTAAATGCATTTTTGTTGTTCAATTTCCAACTGCGTCTGCAATTTTATTTTGCCATTTCTACCCTTAGCCTCTATCCGATTCCCCGTCTTCCCCCTCTTCCAATTTAATTTTCCTTTCTTTTCTTAGGGTTTCTTCCCCTTTTTTGCAATGCGATAAGAAAAGTTTCTTTAGTTTATTTTCACCGTAAACGGCTTGCGGTGGAAATCGTTACATATTTCAATCTAATTAGGATATAATGATAGTTTCCTCTACAACGAGTTCACTTTTTATTTCTAGGAAAAAGGAAACTTTCTTTAAGATCTTCTTAAAGATGTGCATCTTATGAATAGTTTAAGACACGTTTTTAAATTTTTAAATAATTTTTGACTAATGAAAAAGCTAGTAAAAAAGGTTTTTTTTTAATATTTGCCCAAATGAAAAGCTTGAACAATGCAATCGGGATTCCCCAAAAATCCACACGAAAAACTTGAGAAATTCAAACAGAAAAAAAAGAAGGCAATCGGGAAAAATATTCACGAAGCAATTTCATAAAAATTTGAACAGCGCCAAATTTAAAATAAGGAAACTTGGCAAACAGCTGGACTGTATCTCTCGGATGCAAGCGAGAAGTTGGACCACCCGCGGCGGAGACCCGCCCCGACAAACGTCGCTCTCTCGCGCGCGTTGCTGGCGGGGCTAGAAAAAACTGAATAATTTAATTAGAAATTGCCACTTCTGTCGCATTGGACAACAAAAGCGCGGCAAATTGGCTGGCAGAGGGGGAGCTTGGAAAAAAATGAAAGAGTTGGCTGGTTTCGCTGGTGTTGCTGCCTTTTTGAGTGACGCATGCAGAAATTGGCAACGCTCACTTAACAGCTGCTGAGTTGGGGCAGCGGGAGCCGGGCACGGGGGCGGTTTAACTGACAGCTGGAAAGGCGGCCAAGGGGAAGGGAGCGGAGGGGGCAACAGAAAACGGGCTTTTCCGAGTGCCAAGGCAAACACACTCTTCAAGTAGCGTAGTTTAATTAAATTTCGAACATTTTTCCAACGGCACTTTACATTGTACCAGCAAATGGTGTGTGTGTGTGCAGTGCCAAAAAGGGGTGCAAGGTGGATGTGGATCAAAGGGGGGGAAATAAAGTTGCAAAGTGTCAAATTGAGACCGTATGGCACAAAGTGTTTCGCCTGAAAAGAGGGGCGAAAGGGTGCGAAATATGAAAGCGAAAGTCTGCAGGGGAAGAGTCTGGCATTCCATTTTCCTGCTGTGTTAATTGCTTTAAGTGAAATGGAACTGTAGCTCTTAATTGTCATTAAAATTAGTATTCTTAACTCATTTAGTACTAGTTACTAAAAGGATTCCCTTGTGTATATTTCTCCCTTTCTTGGATTTTCTCTATTGTCTTGCATTGCATCTTCAACCTGATATAATTTCTGTATCTAATATTATATCCGAAAGCCAAAGTAATTTTCCACTAATTCCCCAATTCAATCCTGCCAAAGAACCATTAATCCAATCACTTTTCCCCTAATTTCCTCCGCTAAATGAAAGACAAAATAATCCATGAATTATATGCGACTGATTTTCCACCTGAAATCGTCGCCTAATTGTATTGTCTCGGCTCGAGCCTGCTTATCACCTAAATTTTGTCCCGTCACCTGAAGAAGGTGGTGCCGCTTCTCATTAGGGGACCTTATCGAAACCTTCTGCTCCTCTCCGGCTCCTTTGCTCCAACCGTAATCCTTTGTGGACCCTAAAGTAGCCCATTAAACGGCAGTTTCCATCGACCCGATCGGCTTTGTCGGCCGGCTCAAAGGCCAATAAACAATCGCCAGGCGACTTGCATTGATTCTGTTTCCCATTTCCACAAGTCAGTCAAACAATTAAGGCCACAATTCAGAGTTTGCCGAGAAATTATGGTGTCACCACAGCGGCGGAGGTGACAGGCGACTTGGCCGCCGCTCGCCTGCTTGGGCCCCTGACAAATGATGGTCGGGAAAAATGCTGACTTGGGAGCCAGCCGGTGTCCCAGTCCACACATAAGCAGGTAATCCTTTAACCTGCCGCCAGACAACTCAACTAGACTCGCCTCAATACAGAGCTCAGGGGTCAAAGACAGCACCGACACAGCACCGATTGAGACATTGTCATCGTCCCACTATCTCGACCAAGGGCGGCGTTTATCTGAGGGCAAACAGGTACGGCGACCGAGCAAACTAAACCTCAAAGGACATTTTCACAGGCCAGTGCACAAAGGGACAGAAGACTAAGGCTAAAACTTCATTGTGCAATTGGCACAATTAAACATGAAACCAAGTCACATCGATAGCGGAGGCGAAGGCGACAGTGGCGGCTTCTCTGAGGTTGAAGTTTTTCGCCAGAAATCAGCAAAAGACCCGATCCAACATCAAAGGAGAAATTGTTGCCGATTCTCGGTCCGATTGTTTGATTGTTTGTCACAAAATGTTTATGCTTGACTGCGAAACAAACAAACAATTGTGTTACCTCAAAACTATTTATAAGGCGGCGGCACCCTTAGAAGCCAGCTCGGTTCCCTGGGAAATCTTCGCCTTTCTGTGGAATCTCCTGGGGCAGATTTCGCTAAAGTTGCGTAACCTGTGAGGGAAAACCGCGGAAAAGCTCGCTAACCACAGCCTTAACCTGCACCGTGTGAAATGCAAAACCTGTGCCTGCAAATAATTAAAATTGATGTCCGCGCCGGCGAGAATGTGTTGGGTCCTCGAAAAGCGGAAAATGCAAGGCCACCGCTGTTCACTACAGTAGCATAATTTGATTAAAGCAACCCAGAAGCAGCAGAAGGGGGTAACCAGTTGCAAGGTGAGCTAGGCTGCTGTACACTGAAACATAAAGGTTTAGATTTTAGGCTAAAAAGTGGGACACTTTTAGAAGAAAATTTTGCCTTTTAAAAAGTAATTAAAAAGATGATATAAAACCATTAAGGAAAGTCTTTAAAGTATTTACTTTTCTCTTAGTAATAAATGCAAAACTTTTCTTTAGTGTATCGCACTTAGTCTTCATGTTCGCCCCATGTCCGTGTCAGAATATTTGGAAAATTTTGACGCAGTCGAGGCGCAAAATGCCAAAAGCATGCTTCAGTCGACGGTCGGCCAGGTTGCTTTTTATGGCTCGTAATTACACCCCTTTGGGGGCTGCTGCTGAAGCACCGATGGAAGTGGCATTAGCTATAAACATTTGGCTCCCACCGGGGCCAGGGGATCCCAGGGATTTAGTTTGATATTCGAAAATGTTTAAATATAACTTTATGGCTCAGGATTTATGAAATTAAGTTCTCGAGTGCAGCAGCAGCAGTTGCGGGCGGGTCGGTTCCATTTTGACCTTGTTACCGCAACGAATTAGTAAGTGAGAAAACCAGAGAATGATTTTTAGCAACTTTCCTGAGAGTTTGAGGCCGGACTAACAGCGGGAAATTTTCGGGAATTCGGAAATACTCGCTCCTTTAGGTGTCCTTGACCGCGCGGGTACCTGGGAAAATGTTCACACTCAATTATCGACGGTCGACCAACGTCATTAGCAGCAAATTTGAGTCTCTGACCCCGCTCGCCAGGATATTGGCCAGAGGAGAAAAAAATACAGGAACCGTGGCGAAACTGAGCTCAAACGGAGTTTGGTAACTTAATCAAGCATGGCTAAACCGTCCGAGAAGAGAACTAACTCCAATTGAGTTGTGAACTTGTCGATGCCGAGATAATGGTAGCGTGAAGAATTTTCAAGGCAATCTTCAGCACGCAACACAACCTCAACATGAGCACAACCCCAACTTGGCCCTCATTGCAGCACATGACAAGAGAAAAGCATGCTCACACAGAGAAAAAATATTATAAAACTATTTTAATATCTTTTAGAGATACTTAAAATATTTAAAAGGTTTCTCTCTGTGTCTCAAAATGACTTTAAAATTCTTTTGCTGTCACAACTCGATTTCTGGTTCTACAATCGTCTCTAATCACACAAGATCTTCTCCGATGGTTCGGAAAGCAAGGGATCTTTCTCCCCGAAACCGATCACAATGCACGCTTTAATGACTAATTATAGACGGACTTTATGCCAGGGCCATGGCTATTCCAAGGCATGTCACGCTATGATGAGTTGTCATAAAATCCTCAGTGTCAGAGTCAGAGTCAGCATCGGAGATGAAAATTTTCTGCTGAAGACGAAGAGAACAACGCAGAGAAAAGAAAAGGCAACCAGCAAGGCATCTCTCTATGGCCTCAATGGTCATGTCAAAGTTGAGAGACAAACGTGTCGTAATTGATTTTTATGCTCTGTGTCATTGTAGCCGCTTGGCCTTGTCGAAAGAAGAAGCAGCAAAATGCTTTATGACGTAGCAAAGATCGTAAATCCATCCGACCTTAGCACAGTATGAGATGAGGCTGTCCCCATGGTTTCTATGAGCCCAGTTAGTTGCCAATTTGTATTGCCCTTGCACATTTACGACCTTGGGCCACGGCTGCTAAACTGCAGCCTTGAATTGGTCGTAGATATATCTCAATCTCGACCTGCTGGGCTCTGGTACTCTCATCCATAGATGCTGGTTACTGGGATGACCGAGCATAAACAAATTATCGACGGTTTCGGCTGTGTGATATCATATGGCGTGGCTGTCAGCTGGGTAGTTGGTTGCGGATTTGGTTACGGTTTTCCACCGGCCTCTCCATAGGTGACAAGGTCAAGTCTCTGGTCAAGAAGAGTCCGGGTGCCATATGCTTCTACGGTTAGTAAAATTCGCGTTAGCTGCGCTGTTCTGGGGTTTGAATCTGTGTACATATATCTCCAACGGTTGACTAAAGGGAATTTTTCCAGTTTGCAAGATATATTAGAGCGGAAATAAATTCCAGGAAATTGTTCATTTTCTAGATAGTTTCACAGATACTAATATTTGTTTACACTAGCCATCCAAAATCAATTCATGGAAATCAGATTTAAGAAAATCGATGAATCAGAGGCAAGAATATAGGAAAACTCTCTCCCTTACTGCCTTTCTCATTAACTTTTTCAATACATATTTAAGACCTCTTCAATTTTAAACCATAAATTCGTGGTCTATCATATCTTCTGTGAAATGGTAGCACTTTATTGTCTCTGCGTGCGCATTACACTTAATTTGTGATTTATTGCGATATTAATCCAGCATTAATATCAATTCAATTGCACAAACCCACACTTAACCGCAACGAGAACAAGTTGCAAGTTGCAATCATTTGACCCGGGCCACCGTTAATTGATTTAATTGCAAAGCCAAACAGTGCCAGAGCAGCACGCCCCCGTCAACGCCCTAATGCGATAACAAACAACCCAAGAGGGAGCTGAAAGTCGAAAAACCGAAACCCGAAAACTTCGACAAACAAAAGATGGAAAAGCGCTGGCTCGTATCAGGGAAATATTAAAAATTAACAACAAAAAATAATTTCCCATAAATTCTCGTTAACGCGGCGGCGACCCTCCATCCCCGCGAATGCCGCACTTCACGCTGCCTAATTAAAAGCAAACATCCAGCGTCTGATGATCCCCAGGAGGCTGGGAATCGTCTCGAGGATGAGCAGCTACTCGTTTGATAAGGGAGCAGCGGGCAGGGGGAGATATTAGAAGAGAGAGTGAGAGAAAGGCACATATCAGGGGAGAAAGAGAGACACTGGCGGCGCATCATACAATTTGTCTCATAATCAAATATCATTTGTTAATGTCTAGGCCTGTGAAAAGGGAGGACCAAGGCGAGATCTGCGGGCGGCTGACAAGCTGGGAAGAATACACCCGAAAAAAATGATACATCCTTCAAGCTAGACTATTGTCAATAAAATATAATAAAATATTGTTTCTTTTAAGATCCTTCTTCCTTTAATTACTAAATACTGCATATTGCATGACCCAAAATATGCTCTCTATTTAAATTTTGTGTTATTAAAAATTAAATGTTTTTTTTAGTTTGCCCCATTTTCTTCTTGTGTAATGGAGGGTGGCGTAACTCAATATGCATTTTAAGTGTATGCGTAAACATTGATAGCATATTGATGACCACACTGATGAGTATGATGCCGCGGTGTCCCTGGATGATGCAACTGCCTCTGTCCACTGATAAGATGCAGCTGGAAGTGGCATCCAGTCCTCCTCATCGCAGATCTCGCATCGATGAAAACAAATGAAATGCAAACGCCCTTAATTAAATTTCCCTTCGTTTATCCCATCCTTCTTCCGTTCCCCAAAGATCCCTCTCTCTATCTCTCTGCCCTCCCGGTGCCGTGAAATTTCCTGGCCACACGAAGATCATCACGAAGCCCGAAGAAACGAGCAAAACTGGCGTTTTTAATGTCTCAATTTGCCTGCCTGCCTGCCTGCCTGCATACGTTGAGAGGGGTCTAGGGACAAGGGGGAGTCTCAATGTCTTCATCAAAAACCACGATGCACAGCAAAACGCGTTAAATGAGCGATCGTTAAAAGGAATTGCGAATCGCGACTCGCTTGGGTTGCGTCTTGTCTTCGGAGTCGGGCTCCCTTCTTGTGCATCGCCTGCCCAGGGCATAAAATGGTTACGTAGCTCTTCAGCTTTCTGATAGGCGGTACTTGCAGCACACTGACTCGAATTTTTTTTTGTATAAAGAAAATAAACAATTTAATAGAAAAACACCGTAAGTATTAGTAACTATGATACGAATTCTGAAGTCAAGTGCACATCGATGTAAATAATTTATTTGCTGGGGATTTTATTGAAATTTGTTTCCAATCTTCAATATTATCATATATTCATTGATCTTACGCCACTGTGCTTCAACAAGCTGCTGCAAAATTGCTTGCATTGAGCAACAAAATCAACAATAATAACAACAACGCCGAGAGAAACACCGGCTTGGAAAGCCCCCACACAGCACACGACGTCACGACAAAGCCCTCGCAGGGAAAAAAAATAAAAGGATGGGGTTTTTGGGGGAACCAGATAGACAGCGAAGTGAAGAAGTGAAGGAAGGCAGCGGCGACTGGCACTCATCGTTCGTCACACTCGCCGAGAGTTTTTCTGGCTCTTCAATATTTTTTATTACCCTTGCAAAGGGTATCTTAATTGGTAAGAATATCTATCCATCCTAGCTATAATTATTTAAAGAGCAAAATAAGTTCAAGTCCAGCTTTATATAATAAAAAATCTTGTTATTCATTTGTTTCTGATAAATAACGAACAAAGAGAAAAAGCGTAAAACTTATTTGGATCTTATAACTCTTTCGAAAAGAAAGATCTTTTAAAATCAAATTCCATCAAAAATACAGAACGATCAATGCTTGAAAATACTTTAAAAAAAGGTATAGAATTTCCAAATAATTTTAACAACCCATTGATAGGCTACATAGAAAATCTAAGACCCTAAAGAGTATCAAAACATCCTTGAGCTGGCGGCAGCTTCCTCTTGAGCAACTTTTGCGCTTTTTTGGGTTGGTGGAAGTGATGCCGTTGTCGCTGGCTGCTTGCCGCTGATCTTATCGGCAATTTGTCATGCAAAAATTTACTGCCGCTCCAAGTTGCCGTTGGGGCTGGCCAGAGGGGCGGCGAGGGACTGGAGGGACTGCCCCCGTTTGTTTATAATAAAGTTGCTTGTGCGGCTCATGCGGCAATGTTTTATAATTTTTTGTTTCGGTTTTGGTTTCTTATTTTTTTTTTTTTGTGAGGCGGCTTCAAAGCATTTGTACAGGATGTGCGTTGGTTTTTTTTAGTGTCTCCCCCGAGCGGCTTCCCTCCACTCCCCCACGCCTCCCCTCAGCCTGATCAACTCGTACAAAATGTGTCGATTAATGCGCTCCAGATGCT
Source organism: Drosophila truncata (assembly GCA_008042515.1). Classification (NCBI taxonomy): domain Eukaryota; kingdom Metazoa; phylum Arthropoda; class Insecta; order Diptera; family Drosophilidae; genus Drosophila; species Drosophila truncata. The sequence goes on along the minus strand of VNJQ01005878.1, from coordinate 92,070 downwards.
CTGACAGACACTCGCACTCGTCAGAGAGAGAAAGAAAGAGAGAGGGAGCGAATGAGGAGTGCGGCTGGAATGCGCCTTTGATTTGTTTGGGGCTCCGCAATGCGACGGAGCAGGGTGAGGCGACAGGGGGTGGCGCTGCTCCAGGGGAGCGAGGGAATGGTTGCCCTGACACTGATGAATGTCAGTCGTTTGTCAAAACGCACTGGAAAAGTGCGTCGAGTTGTTGCCGCTCCAAGGGGAATTCGGGAGGAAAAATGAAAACAGTAACAACAAGTGAGAATGCATTGAGGAAGAAGTTAAGACTTTAAGATACTCTTTAGATTTCATACATTATTGGTTTTCAGTTACTAGGAAATTAGACTTGAGTTATTTTGAGGCTTTCCTTCAAAAGCAATCGGATAGATTAGACCCAAATTTATTAATATAAAACATAATACTAAAATTGTCTTTATTCAAATAACTTTTAAGGTAGATATGTATTTTAATAATTTAAAATTCAAATTTTGAATTTATATTCAATGCCAATACAATATGTCCTGACTTCCCCTGAGTACCTCGTATAAAAACCTAAGCGAAAAGCAATGAATGAATGCGTGAGTGAGTGAGAGACCCAGTGAGTGATAGAGGACGAGAAGTGAAGGGGAACTCCGACTCCAATAGCTTTCTCCCCCTTCGGAACTTTTAGAAGGAGCGCTTCCCCTTTGGGGAAACTGAGGAAGGGGAACCTGTACGAAGGAGGGGCTTGGTATATCCGTACGTGTGTGTGTCAATGGATGACGCCACTGCCCCGACACCTTGGAGCGGAATGGGTTCCTGCATGTGTGTGGCCCCCAGGGCCAAACAATACAACTTTTGCTCCATATAAATGTGGCTCAGTGTTGGGTTTAATTGCCGACACCAGGATATGAGGCGCCTTGAAAACTCAGAAATACCCAGGAATATTTCTGCTCAAAGTTAATCCTTGAATCCCAAATTAAGCCATGAACTGGAGAACCTATACGATTTCTGATCTCTTCCATGTGGTGGCCAGAACTACTCGAAAAACCCCTGACTCGCACTACCTGCCTTCTGTTAGAAACCACAAATTAGAAACAAATTATTACATTAAACCTATTGATAATCCAATCCCGAAAAAATCCCTTGGAGCGGATAAGAAAAACCCCAGCAAAAACCAAAGCACTTGAGAATTTTTCTTTTCAAGAACACTGTCTGGCTGGCTGGCTGGCTGGCCAAGTGGAAAATGTGTGCCAAACAAAAGGATTTCGGACGGGAACAGTTGTTGAAATAAAATACGAAAATGTTCAGAAACTAAATGAAATATTTCCCTCTAAACAGTTGGTGGCTCCCTCGGCCAAAAGGTATATAGTCATTAAGATAACAATCTGAACGACAGAGTAATGGAAACGAGAACTAGAACAGAAATTGTCATCAGCAGAGAAGAAAACGAAATAGAAATTAAATGGACAACATGTGTTTGAAAGGATCCCGAAAAAAAGGAACGGACGAAGGACAACAGTTGGCCTGATGAGTTGTTGAGACGAAGTAAAAGAAAAACGAATGAAAACTTCGAGTTGTTAAAAATTAAATAAGAAAAATATTATTTTTATATCCGCATTGGGAAAACCGCAACAAAAGACGGCCATAGAGGAAAACCCAACCGAAATCCACACAATTTTCGCAGTTGCTGATTGAGTGGCAAGTGCGGCAGGTAGCAGACAACAGTTTCGCCGGTTACCTGTGGCGTTTTGGCAGAAATATGCAGAGGCTACGGTTTGATAGATGATTGAGTGGGTGCCCAGAGGAGAGTACAGTACAGTTTTGGTCCGTTGAGGCTTGCAATTAGGCATGCCGCATGGAACTAATGCATTTTCGCAACCGCAGAAATCAATTTTCAGCGCAGCCAGGGGAAAGCACTTAAGATACGGCCGGCAGCTCGAGTATTTCCCGGAGACAAGGTGGGATCTATTCAGGGAGGTCCCCCGAGGGGAAAGCGCTGACAGCCGGCGACGACTGCACTCGGGATTCTGGATTGATGGCTGTCACCGGGAATTGACATAACAACTGTCACCCCAGGGCGATCGAGTCTTCACTTCTCCGAGGTTTCCTGTTTGTTTGTCCAGAATTCTTTGTCAACGTGCTCGAAAATTAAATAACAAAAAACCAAAATATCTGAAAATACAGAAAATATAAATTGTTCGCAGACCACAAGTCCCGCTGTTGGGGTTGCTTCCCAAAAAAAAAACATGTGTTTACTTCTCCCAACGAACTATGCCTGTTGTGTGTTTTCTCTCGATTTGTGTAACAAATTACTGAAAGCAACAGATTTTTAATGTAAATATAATTGTATAATTATATAATCTCCAGCAGATGTGGATGCTGGCAATGGGGGAATATTCTAAATTCTAAAAAGGGATGTCTTTTTGAGAAAAAGTACGGATTAGTTTTGGGGATTTCAAATGACACGGATTAATTTTATAAGGTGCGTTGTGTCGTCGAAAATTAAAAATAAAGTGGCACTTGGGGGAAACTAAAGGATCAAACTGTCAGAAAGGAAAGTGAGTACAGATTATTAAAAATGTTTTTTTCTGAATTTGAGAGAAAGGATTTACATTTTATGGAAAATTATACAGACAGCTTTATTTTATAATTACATTCCCATCGTCTCCTAAAACTAATTGGATTTTAATTGGGTATAAATAAATACATAAAATAATTCAATATAAAGCAACACCAATAAAAATTGACTTATTCCCTTATTCCAACCCCATATAAATCTCTGATCGCATACATATTCATGGGATCTTGGAGAATCCCTGCCAGCTGAAAGACAGCAAAAAAATGCCGGGACACGCCCCCGCCAAAAACCGAGACTTATTCGTGTGCTAATCACGAGAAATTCAATCGAAAAATATATATACCGAGCAGGCGGGATCGGGATTGAGATCGGGAACCGAGAAATCACGCGCCTCGCAGGAAGCCTCTGTCCGAGAGCCTGAAATTGGAGTGGATTGCTTAGCACCCCTGCGGTTAGGGCTCCTCATCTTTGGCCTCATCCTCTGGCGATCTGACGATCCGAATTAATTTCGAAACACTTCAAAGCAGGCACGACGCCGACCAGACTCTCGAATGGAAATAAATTAATTAAATATGCCCAGACCTGCTCTGACTCCGGAATCGGGCTCCCTGGAGGCAGAGGCTCTCGATCGCCAGACCCTGTCCAGATCCCGACATTGTTTGTGTCAAATTTTCAAATTTAGTTGTTAAACCCGAAAAACAAGACAAGCAGCCAGCCCAGCGCCCGAAAACCAGACAAACCAGGCAAAAGTTGGACAGACAACCAACCAAAAAGGAAGATTCGAAAAACAAAAGGCGTCGGAGCCCATCACTCACTCTATCCGACTTCCAGTCCCTGGGTAATTATGGGTTATGCAATGGCAAAAAGCAAAAAGGAAAAGCAAAATACATACCAACGCAGGGAGAAAATTTCCAGCCAAAGGTTTCACTGCTCAGAAATTTAGACATTAGATGCTTCCCTCATTGCCACTTATTGGCAACAGGGGCAGGACCCCTCGGACTCTCCGAAAATTGCTGTTAGCAGGTAGCAGCCAGGAGCTACAGATCATGGCCGGTCCTGGCCACTGGACCAGCATCCTCCACCTCCTCTGTTGTTTCCCAGTTCTTTTTTTCCTTGTTCTTTTTTGCATCTCTTGTGGATAACCTGTCATTAGCTTTGGGCGGGTTTTCGGGTGAAGGCAGCCGGCAACTTCCTCAGTTCCTTTGGCTCCCCGCAGCGACTTGCACTGGAATTGAGACATTGTAGGCTGCACTTGATGGCTAACTGTTTCCAATCCATGGGGGAGCACTTACCTGGGAAATCAGTTGGAATTTTCAAACCGAATTCTTGAGTTTCCGATTGGTGCCCCTTCAACCACGTGCAATTCTGAGTTGGACAGCCTTGATGAATGAGTTTTGAATGACTAGTGAATGATATGAGCAGTAAGTACAGGTGCATTTTATACTTTAGAATATGTCTTATTATATTATTAAATTTTAAAATACTTAAACCGATTCCGCAATCCGCCTCTTCCGATAGAAACCCATTATGATCAGAGCAAACCAATTATGATTTGATTTCTGCGCCCCGCTCTTCAGCCAGAAAACGTTTTGGCAGATGGCAGCTGCCGCTTCTAGTGCTCCACTAACTGCATCCATTGTTGGCCTCAATGGAGGCAAATTGTCAAAGCGTCAGCGAGGCGAAGGAGGAGCAGCGGGAGGCGCGCATCGGAGAGAGAATATTCAAAGTATCTTCAAGTATTTTGCATGACATTCGCGTTAAAAGGCAGACATCAAACTGAATGGCCCTCGAAGAGAGAGCGCAGGGGAAATGGAGCGATCCAGGGACTGCACTTCTCCTCGGGAGATGGCGTTGGAGATGATGATGATGATGATGGCCATGTTGGGGCCTGGCATTTTATGGCTGCAGCTAATAATGCAATTTGCTGTTGGGCCCTTGGCTGCTCCTCGAAAAAGTCGCATCATTTGACAAGACATTTATGCGGCACTTGTGGCGTTTTCTGCCTTTTTGCTAAATTAGGCCCAACTGCCGGAGTGGCAGGTTCCTCTGGGCAATTATTCAGTTATGAGATGCCATTTGATTTGATATATGAACGCATGCCCCATATGGCATGACAAGTTGCCGCTGTAATTGTGTCATTTGTGGTCCGGAGGTGGCGGAAATTAGACGGATATATGTATGCATTCGCGTTCACTATTTTCCAGCGCACCACAATCCGCATTTTCAATTGAATTAAGCAAACTAACAAACCGAATCGCAGTTAACTTTTTCCGGCCAGCGTCCACGAAACTTAATTAAGCCACATTGAATTAAATTTTTCAATTTGGCAGACCGACAAATATTCGGTATCCTTTCATAACCGATACGCACATCAATGAATATTTCACAGGAGAATAATTTTATGCAAATTCAATTTCGGTTGCGGCAAAAGTTGTTTGTGATTCGAAACTAATTTCAGATTTAAGTGGCTCCATTTGATGAGTTGATTACGTAACGAAATCAGGCTATTAAACTAGAAATTTTTCAATCATAATTGACACGTTTCCATTGTTGATATTTTTGATATTGTCATATTTAGTTGATGTGGCTGATAGAATGGCCTTTTGTTCATAATATTATGCTGATAAGCCAAAGCTAATTTCATTTTCGCCTGAATAAACTTAATGGGGAAAGCCTTTGACCAAAATCCTATTCTCCCCCTTTACGACCCAGTTTTTATTTTTCCCTCGAAGTCCCTGGGCCAATTAATTTTGTTTATGCGCTTCATTTGATCCCCTCGAGATGTGAGGCTTCAGTTTTTGGACAAATATATTTATTTCGGATACATAAATTTATGCATATTTATGAAGCAAAATGTATCTCCATGTCCATTTCGAATGCAAACAAATGGCACAACGAGAGCTGCCACCAAGCTGCTCTCCAAGCTAATTCCCCAAATCCCCGAATTAATAAACCAGAGTACCCGGGGTACCAGCTCCCCCAACAACTACCACAATAATATACAAAAAAAAACATATATATGGCAGCCGGAGGACAACACGCGAATGGAAAATAAGCAAGGAAAGAACTTGACAGCCAAGGCAATTTACATGTCGAAAGAGACAGGCATATGCCAAGGGAAAGAGGCAGCCGATTATTAGATAGAGATACATCCAGGTAATGCTGCAGTTGAGAGAGTTCCGCAGCCAGAACCAAAAATTAGTTTGTGTAAACAAACATGTCAACATATACATTTATCACCGCCAGAACCAAGGCCACTCCCCCTCCCTTCAGCAGCTCACCTGTCCATCTATGCACTGAGAATAATGAGAAGAACAATAAAATTGGCGAAGAAAAACTGTGTCAATAAACCCTCTATCAATTCCCCAAACTTTCACAGGAAAAACTAGTTCTTAAAGACGTTTTTCCTTATCAATTCCAAATAATTTTATGACAATTCATTAATTTAGTGTTAGTGTTTTAGCTTAATCCCCTTTTTCTTCAGTGCACGACAATGGCTAGTTACGGGGCAGATTGCTACACAGACCTTAGAATTCCTGGAATCCCCGCCGAACTCCAGTCTGTCTTATTGTTTTTATTTTTATGGCGCAATGTCAACACTGAATTTTTATTCCTCGCCAAGCAGGAAGATCGCAGATGGAGTTTCTAGACCAGGGGGCGGTACAGGTTACCTGTGGACCTGTCACGAGACTCCTCTGTCCTAAACAAAGACATTATTGATGCACAGATGGTTCCGAGTTGATAAGAGAGCTCTCGGCCGACTTGGAGGCAGTCACTCAATGATCAGATAACTGAGATGGCCGGACTGTACGGTCGCGGGAGTCTGGCCTCTTCGGAAGAGACACGCGATGGGGCCCCGGACTTGCTCTCCATAATTTATAGAAGGTAGTCAGGTGAAGTCGGGACCCAACATCGATTCCCCACGACAATTACTTTTTGAGCTGCCAGTCAAGGGACTTGCTGACATCTACTCCTTGCATGCGAGAATCTTACAGGCGGAATCTCCCAGGGATCTCTGGGATCTCTGGGATCTCTGAGATCTCCTCGGATCGGATCGATTTGGATCGGTTCGTGTTTGTTTGCTTTGTTCGCCTGTCACTTCGGGGGGCCTTTCTGGGGGTAATTGGATATTGTAAACAAGTTGTAGTAGTAGCCGGTGCCAATGGGATGCATTTTCTCGGCTTATACTTATTTATGAGTGCCGATGCCGGGGTGTAGAAATGAAAAATGTTCCAAGGGAAAGCAATAGATCAATGAGGATCGACGAGTGGAAAGTTGGAGATAGGTTGCCCCATGAAAAAGAGTTGAATAGCTATAAAAAAATATAATTTAGTACGGACACGCTATGACATTCAATCAATGCTGGTTAGGGAAAATGAAATGTCTTCTCTTTACAACTGGCATAAACTTAACAACTCCTTTCATCGCTGATATCTCGCCTGAGAAAATCAAGGTGAATAATTCCCGGGATAATTTCAGATACCCGCACGTTTGAACCATAAAGCAAATATCAACTTCACCAATAATCCCTTTTATTTTCATTCCAATCTCGATCGAACCTAGCTCACAAATGATTTTATTAGCCTTACTTCCTGTCTGCTCCGGGCGCCAAATAATAATTCAAATATTGACCACAAAAAATACCCCAGAAACCCCAGAAAAGAAATCACTGAAATAAAAACGTATAAAAAGAATAAACAAGGGATTAACCACCACTGACATTGCTACCGATCGATCGTCTTGGGTAATCCAATCCAGAAGTGAGCCCAGATCGGTGAGCAGCGAGCTGGAGATAAGGCAGGTCCCCGAAAACCCAAAGAGCCCAAACTGATTCAACTCTCCATTCAGGCGAAATTGTCAACTCTGCATGTGTGCAGAGCTAAATATTCAAGTAGGACGATTACCGGACAAAAAGGGACAACAAAAGGAATTTATGACTTGTGTCACTTTCAGCGCCATCAACCCGTAACTCAGACGCCGCCAGACAACAACAGCCCACGAGAATTCCACGTATGCGCGCCTGGAAATTAAGATACAAACATGCCCACGGAGCCTTTGCTTGCCTTTTGGGAAGATCGCATCTAGGCAACGATCGCTCAAGCGTTGCTCTCGGGTCCTCCTGCTCCTGCTTAGGCTCCTGCTTATGCTTGGGCTCCTTTCCCGTTCCCGATCCCTTTCGCTTCCTTCCCCCATTATCCGCCTGTCGTCAGCCAGGAAGATAAGTGCGTGGCGATAAGCCAGACAGACGACAAACGACATCGATGCGTCGGGTTGCGCCTCTGCCTCTGTCTTTAAGACTGCACAGAGAGAAAATTGTATATTAAAAAAAATATATGTGAAATTATTGTAAGAAAAGGATAAGCTAAGATTTTACATAAGAGTATTTATAACAAACCCTTATTAAATATAAAGAAAAGTGTCTTAGATTCATCCTTTGTATGCCTATATTAATCTTTCGGTATTATTTATTTTCAGTGAGTGTTTCAGAGTGATCCACAGACTAAGCCTGAACCTGCGCCTTGGATGGAGAAGTCACAGGAGCCACTGGCGGAACAGCTGGCCAAGCAGAGGCGTGTCTGCCGCTTCTCCTGGCCATTCAAGGAGTTTGCACAATTGAACACTTGAACGTTCAGCCACAACAAGGGGCGTTGTTTGTGAGGGGGATTCTCGGTAGAGAGAGAGAAAAATGTGTGGGCTGGTCAAGGTAAACACAGCAGTTAGCCGTTAGCGATTATTCAGGCAGGTGTCTGTTGGTTGAACAAAGTTTTTCCAAGGGATCTTATAGGTAATGATTCTCTTAAGTAAATATAAAGGTTCTATAAGTCCAAAGATGTATCCTTGCCTTATTATAGATTTCAGGACAATCCCCCTTAAGCGTCGACCATGTTCAGCATGCCGTTCTATCCTCAAGCCGTTTAACGCGATAAGGAAATATGTTAAAGGATTCTTAATTACTTTCGAGTGGCCGAGGAGGTAACCAAACGCAGACACTTAGCCAGCGAACATTGGACATTCTCGGGGCATACACTTGTGTATGTAAAAATCGCTTAAGGAGCCGTCGCAGGCCAAGAGAGATGGCTACCATTATACTCTGGCACTTTAATGAGGTAGATCCAGACCCCGCTATTATCGAGAGGGGGAGTTGGAGACTCACAGATAGGCTGCGAGGTAACTTATCGGGAAAACAATTACCATTTACAGGCTAATTGCGATGCTTATCCATGTGCAGCAGCTGGGAGTGAGGAGATAATGGATGCTGCTCCCATATCAAGGGTCCCCGTCCCTAATCAATGTGAGCCTCGAATTGTCATCGAGAGTTTACAAACAATTTCAACTGCCGGAATTCCCCGTTGGTGAAAAGTCCCCAATCGAAATCAACAATTTATTTATTTAATGCCGAGCATTGGCTGCTCATTTGCCGCGATTATTTGCATAAACAGACCTCGTTTGATAAATATTCAATTAGGCATAGGACCGAGTGCACTCCGGAGCGTGGAAATATTATTTTTATAATTTTCCACCAAACTGAATTTCGCATTTTGCACATTACACATTACAAATTCAGCAGAGATTGAAATTACAAATTAATCGACTGGGATTTGCAATGCAAAAATGGTTTAAATGGAAATTCCAGCATTTGTTGCAAGCCACAACTCCCCTTGATATTCCTGGGAGTTGCATTTTCGGCGCCACCTGGCCTTCGGACCTTCAAAGGCCCCGCCTTGGAGGGGATCTTGCCGCGAGAGATGCTAATTATGTACGCTTTGTTGGCACTTCCCGTCGTTAATTTGGCTGAATCTGAACGTTTTATTGGCCATCGAAATGCAATTAAAGGCCATAAAAGGAGTCGCTACAAGAAATTATGTATGTGGCCGACACATGCTATTCGGTTGGCCTTTAAAGGTGGCGCCAAGTTCTTTGATTTCTAGCACCTTTTCCCTTCTCAGCTGCCAGGAATCCACACTCACTACTCCTTCTGATCTGAAGTGTGAACATTTGGTGTGAACTTGTAAAGAACATTTGTTAGCAATGTGATTTCAAGCTGGGAATATCTTTGTCGTTCGATGGGAACAGGGAAAGTGTTGATTGAACCGAAAACTGATGGATTGATATGTTTATATGTGTGATTATTCTTTTTAATTTCTCTAGAAAATTAGTTCATTTAATTCAAAATACTATGCTTTATTCACTCTTTAAAATTAATGTAAAAATCAAACATCTGCTTCTCTAAATATTTAATGAGGGAAGAATGCTATTATTTTACAAGTGCATTCATTGCTTCTCAAGTTTCCATTTCCATTTTCATTCCCCATCAGCAACACGAGAAATCATAACTCTAGGAAAACAAATGATATAACTGCGCATATCTGCTCCGATATACGATTTAACGATTCAAGTTCATGAGCAATTTTAACGAGTGTTGGCTGTCTAATCAAGAAACATGACCGAAGGTTGTGGGGGGGAGAAATGTTTTGGGGCGAAGAAAACCCTTCAAACAAAGGGAAAACATTGAAACTGAAACATTTCTTATGCATGTAAGTACTCCGAGCGATTACAATTTTTATGTGCACTTCACCCGATGCTTTACGAGGCCCCTGGCACTGCTTTTGCATACAAATACTATTCTCGACATCTATAGCTCCGTGTATATATATCCGAGAACACACTTTTAATGACACTTGTCGAGGAATGCGTTTTACTCCAAGCCCAAACACAATTTGTGCATTTTTCTTTAAATGATTTCCTTGCCGGGTCATATCTTTATTGGTTAATGTATTTATATATTTTTCGTATATGTGGTTATATAATTTTAATTTCTTTTCATACGAAAACTGCCCATAAAAGTCAAGTGTGGGGGCCATAAAATAAAAAGATCAGGCCAAGCCCCTTGTTGTGGCCAAAAGGTGTGAATTTCAGGCATTCTCCCTGCTCAAGGAGCGAAGGAAAAGGAAAACTGTAATAAAAAATTCCTAAAATGAAATGTTTCGTTTCATCCAAGGGACTTTATGAGTTGGCATTTTGATTTGTATCGTCAGACGTTTTTTATGAGAAATTCTCCTAAGAGGGAAATCTCCTTCTTTCTCCATTTTTCTCCTCTCACATGAAGGCTCCTCAAGTGATGCCAAAATATTAGTTGCTGGCTCTTGAGCAATTTCACGAAACGAATTGTAATCATTGAAATGTATCTAAACAGACGCAAGACGAAGGATCTTCAGCTGCGGTTACTTCAAAGTCAGCATAGAGATCGCTCGATCGCAATGCTCCTGCCTCCCGGCATGTGGCAAGCAGATGAGAACCTCAAGATGAACCTTCAGTTGAACCTGCACAGCCTAATGAAGCCATTAGCAGCGCCTTATCGGCGTGCTCAAGGATCCTCGGAGCGAAACCGAACGAACGAGGCACAAAAGGTCCGTCTAAGTATTGTCTTTGTCTTTCCCCTTTGTTGCGGGGCAACTAATACGCCTAAATTAGATCGAGATCGGGATCAGGATAGGTGCTCGGGGTGCCTGTGTGGCAGCTGTTGTTCAGGATATGGCTCCTCCTTCTCCTAAGGCTTGCTTATGGTAGGTGTATCCTGACTCTTGTGGCCAGCCATTAACTTCACTTTCGATGACTTTGTCTTAGCATTTTTTTTTTTTTGCAACACAAATCATGCTGAATAGCACCTGATGCAGTCGGGTCATTAGGCAATTATCCTCTTAAAAGTTGCCAAAACTTTAGTCAGTTTGAATTTGTGTTCCGATAAGGGACTGCCCAATTTTATGGAGTGATTTATTTTCTTTATTCTGAATGGATTCAGTTCCAGGAATTATAAATCCTTGTTTATAATTCTTTGTAAATAAATTGTAGATCTTATAGGTAGATAAATCCTTTTAATGATTTATTAAAGTTTAGTATGATTGCTTCTTGTTCCATTTTCTTTTATTTCCCACTACTCTTAGTTATAATTTTGTCTCCATATGCTGGTCTAACCGCAGACATAAATTACATGGAAAAATATTCGCCGCTCTGCAAATACTGCGGCACTTAAGCACAAATGCTGCCACCCACTGGGGGCACGGCACCCCCCTCTGGCCCGCCTTTGCCGTCGGTGTCGCAACACTTTCCAGACAATTGCAACAGCGAGTGCAACAAGCGTCGCAAAAGTTGCAGCCTCCTCCGCGCTCCTTGCCTCCCGCATGTTTTATTACTTCCGCGCACTTTCGCTTCGCGGCAGAAGCAACAGAATGTTGCATGCGAGTATGTGTGTGGGAAAGTTCTCAGTGCGTTTAGCAGTTGGTTAGCAGGGGGGTGTGAGTCTGCATATAGGAATAGGAAGTAAGCTTCCTTCATCCTCTGTTGTCTCTGGCGCTGTTGCCACATTTTGGCGGTTGCTGCGAGTGGTTTCCTGTCGGAGATGCGTTGCCACATGTGTATAAAAGCACTGGAAGAATACGGAAATTTCAAAATAATATAAAAAATTTAATGTCATCTTAAATATGGTTACTAATATTATTCAAAGTTACAAAGCTAATATATATAGACTTTTATTTAGGTCAAAATAGAGTATAATTCAAGCAGCTTTTGGTTTTCTATACAGACTATATATATGCTTTTAGCAAAGCATATTTTTTCTTTCTTATTAATAACAAATTTCACTCGCAGTGCAAAGAAACACATGTGGCTGGACAAAATGTAAAAAAATAAGCTAAGGAAGCTGCATCCTTGGCAGGATACACATCCCAGACGCTGGCAACTGTTCACTTTCGCTGCTCCTGCCACGTCCTACTCCCTGCTACTCTTTTTCTGTTCCTTTCTTAATATTTTTCCTTTTTGTCATTAAACTTTAACCGCGGCATCTGTCACCGCTGCTCCTGCAGGAGCGTAACCTTAAAGCCAGCTAAATTTTAATTGCCCTCGTGAATTTACAGCGAGCATCAGCGGCAACAGTAGTGGCAGTACATTCGCAGGAAATAAAAAGAAAAGAACTGGAGCAAATGCAGATATAACTCCTTTTTTTTAACTTACGGCTTTTTGCCTCTGTTTTTTTTTTGCGCTTTGGTTTCCTTTATTGCCGGCGTCTCCTTTTTATGGCCAGTTGCAGGTTTGTGGCCTCGTTTTGGCCACAGCTACTCCGCCATATATCAAGAATTAATTAGCGTAATGCATTCACTCCGGCAAATTCAGGACAGGAGGACTTCTTTTATATGGCCCACTGATCGTGAAAAGTGTTTACTGCGGGCCCCGAGTTTTTCCGCATTTTTCTTTGCCAAAAAAAAAGGAGAGAGAGGAGAATTTGCATTAAATATGCATGGCAAGCATTTGCATGATGACAATGCCGGGGTTGCCAGCGATTTGCGTTTTAAATTGTTTAAATTGAAAAAGGACTCAACGAGTGAGTTGGGGGAAAGTTTTAAGGGGGATTTTTAAGTTCAACAACATTATACCTCATTGTTCTTAAGAATTGCTAGGCAGTTCTTTGACTTAAACCATAAAAAAGCTTAAATTATTATCTAAAGGACAATTGCTAATTGCGTAAAATACATATAACTGATTAAGTATTCCTGTTTTTAGTCCTTTTAATTAAAATAAATATTTCCAAAGGATTCTAATAGATTAATTAAAAAAAAAGAAATAATTGTCAACGACATGCCATTTTTCATAAAATGCATTTAATTGCATTCAATACTGCCACAAAAAAGTAAAGCAGACTTATTTAACCTTTGCTCTTCAACCTGGTTAATTGAAATCCGCCCAATGCCTCTTAGTCGGCATACCCCGACAGTTCAGTTGAGTTGCTTTAATTAAATTTCAGCCAAATTAAATGCGGCTCTTTCCTCTTTAACCCGTTCTTAACCGGGCTTTCAAGACCACGCCCACGAAGGCCAAAAAACGTGGCTGTTGACAGGCGGCGACGATGACGATGACGTCCTCGGTTTCAACCAGGTGCAGTGAACAAGGTGTGCAGCGGACAGAGAGCTGGAGAAGGAGCAGGAGCAGGAGGACACTATCGCCATTTTGTTGTCAGCTGCTTGTGGCAGGCGACATCAGCAGAAACTGCAGAAAAAGGGTTAAAAAGGAGGAAGGAGTCAGCAAAATGCATGCCAAATTAAACAGTAAATGCAGCGGGCCAAAAGGAATTTCCGCTTTCCCCTCTATAAGCGAAAGCCCAAAAAGCCAAAAAAGCATTCGACCAACCCGACCGAACCAAGCCAAGCCAACAAACAAACAAACAAACAACAAGCGAGTGCAGTGTGAAATTTTAATGCACAAAATTGCATGTGTGTTTGTGGCTATTGTTGTTGTTGTTGTTGTTGTGGGCCCTGCTTCCCTTTGGCCAACCAACAAACGGCAACAACACAAATTACTGGCCACGTCAACACACGGAGAAAAAAGAAGGAGTGAAACGAAATGAAACTGTTGCTGTCAGTCTGCGGCAGCAGCAAAATCAGCTTCAGGCCATGCAAAATACAACAGCAGCGGAATAAAATGGAAAAGACAGAATAGTTTTGATCAGTCGAAGGTCTAATACTCTATATATACCAGATTGTTCAGTGAATTGGAAAGCTTTAACAAATATAATATATAAAAAGCTGAAGATCATCCATCATCTTTCTACATTTGATTTAAACATTCTTAAGATCCTCCTAGAAATTTATTAAAAATAATTCTAAAAATTTGATTTATTTGTAGAAATAACAACTATAGATTTCTAAAATATATCTGTAATTTCCTATTTTATAAATATTTTGTTTTTTTCCTGCTGAAGCCGGACAATTAATACTCTCCAACGTCAAGAGGCTCTCATTTAGGGGCCAAAATTTATTGTACCCTCATTCAGAGTATTAAAAGGGCTAAAACATGGTAACTGCAATTCATTGGCCATGAAGTTTTCCACCTGTCGACAATGCGTTGATTGCTCCCGCTCCACAAAAGCAGCAAAGTCGGACAGGACAGCCAACTAGGCCTGAAGTCCAAGCTGAAGTTGAAGTTGAAGTTGCCATTGCTGCTGCCTTTGCCGTTGCAGTTCGCAGTTCTGAGACGCTGATTGTTGCCATTTGCCGGCGATCTGAGGCCGATACAGGTCGGAAAGAGACAAAACAAGCGGAGAAAGCGAGATGGAACAATGGAGCCTCCCCTAGAAGTCAGCGAAGCGTGGCCATAAAACAAAGACTGGGGACCCTTCCAGTTGGTTTATTGCATTCATTTAGCGCATTCCCAGTGTGTTTGTTTGGGTATTTTATAAGCTCCATAGGCAGGGCACTTTTAGCAGCTTTATGGCTCTGCCACACGCCATCTTGCCAAGTCTCTGTCTCCGTCTCCGTCTCCGACTCTGACTCCATCTACGGACTGCACTTCTCCCGCCATTGTTGGCAATCATTGAGGCGTTAAGGGAAAACATGGAAATTGCATGCGAAAGTCAATCAGCAAAACAAAACATGGTCTAAAGTTGACAAGAGAGTGGGAGAACTCTTTGGGAATGAAAGGGGAAGGATCATTGAGGCAGAAATAGTAGCAAAAATTCAAGAGTTTCATGAGAATTCTCTTCTAATTTATCTTAAATTAATAAATATTTGAAATTTTTTGTTTATTTTTTTTTCAAGGAATTCACAAACCTTATCAATTTAATTTTTAAATTGTTTTGACAAAATATTCGCTGACACTAGCAATGAAATCAACATGAAAACTGATACTTCCCTTTTTGCAGAAGCCTCTTCTGATATCTTAAAGCCTTTTTCCCTTGATTAGTCATCCTGCATCGGTTTGTTATTCCTTGTTTTGCAAAATGGGAGGAAACTCATGCATTCCCCAGCCTGATTATAAACATTATGTTCTTCGTTCCCTGGTCCAGGGTTTTTGCCTTCCAAAGTGATGGGAGATTTTTGAAATTCTACCCAAACGAAGGAGAGCTGCATGCCAAGAGGTGTTCGCCACGTTTGCTCCCAGGTCGATGCATTTTAATGATGTGCCGGGGCCCCACAAATATAATTTCATTTTTGCATTTCTGCAACTTTTGCAAGCTGCAGACTGCTGACTGCAAATTGATTGCCGGCCAACAAAAGGGCTGAAACGGCCCCGGCACCAGCAACAAAAGTGGCTCACGCAATGCATGGCAACAATTGCAGCCGGTTTAATGAGCTCAAAAATGCGCGCAACAATGAAGTGCTGGCAGGGCTCCAAACCAAGGCCAATTTCCCAATGGCCAACCCCACTTGGCATCCCTCTGCCCCCCTCTGCACTCGTGTAATTAAATGGAATTTTATTGCCACGATCGAGGGGGCACAAAAAATAGGTGGGCAATAAAAGCGAGCGGGCCTGCGAGGGCCACAAAAGTGTTGAAAGTACTGCAAACGGCGCTGCCAACTTGATTTATGCAGCAGAAAGGAAGCAGGGCTAACACGGCTAACACAGGGCCCTCTGGCGGTCAATGGCTGGCACTTCCGCCGCCCAAGCAAACAATGAGCGAAGTAATTAATTCCAAAGTAAACAATTTATCAAGAGCGGCACAAAGCAGGCCGCAGCTTAGATCAGCTGAAGTTCAGCGAAAGCTAAGGAAATCATTCCACCAGAAAATGTTTATAAATAATAATGAAATCTTATGAAAGATCTTTCGTATTCGCAAGTAAATCAATTTAATCAGACGTTTATCAACATGATAATGGTACTATCCAGATTTAGATTAGCTCTTAAAGATTTTATATTATTTTATATAATATTATAGCTAATTAATTAAATTAACTTAATTAATAATTAATTCAATTGTAGTCGGTCATAAAGAATTTGGTTTCATCGGATAAGTTAGATGAATCACTCTTTTTTTTAGCGTCATCCAAATCTCCGGACAGAACCACTTCTTCGGTCGTTGGGTGGGGCATCACCAGGCGATCACCGCTCTCGTCGTCATCTGACTCGTGCTTTGGTTGCTCCATGAAGCCAGAGAAATGGTTTAGACCGTCATATGTACGGACAGGTCCAACGGATTCGATATTTTTTCTTTGCAGTTCCCATGCAGATTCCCGCTCCTCCTCATCTTCAGCTTGAACGTTCAGGCTGCGCGTGCCCATGGCTGGGCGTTGCAAAAGACCATCCGGCGACATTTCAAAGGACATCAGCTCCCAGAAGATCGCATTCTCAACGGTATGGATTGAAGACAGAATGTGATTGATATAGCAGCGCTCGAGTCCCCGGTATACATCCGGCCATGTTGGCGCGGACAGGATGCACCACAGCTGGAAGGCATGGTGGCTCAGGGGCCCGTTCTTCCGCGGCAGATTCTCGATCAAGTTCACCATCATGTAGTCCTGACGATAGCTCTCAATCTCCTTCGGCTGGTCGCACTGCGGCGGAGAGAATGGTGGCTTGAGGCACAGTTGAGCAGCTCCCCAAAGGTAGGGCACAAAGAAGTAGTCTTCGATGGCGCACCTCGGGTTGCTGGTCATGGGCAGGTCATAGACCGCGATCAGGCGACGCACCAGGTGAATGTATCGATAGAAGAGTATCAGGACAGCGGCCACCGTGTCCCCGCCCCGCAGAATGTTGGCCCGAAATAAGCTGCAGAGAAAGAAAAGGAACATCAGCTCGTTCCCGGGGCCAAACTCAGGAGTGGTGACGTTGCCAAAGGAGCGTCTAAGGTACTCTCCCAGCTCCTGAATGTGATTGCACTTATCCGGGCTGATGGTCTCCGCCAGCTTATTAAGGACTGTGTGGAACATTTGCCGCAACCACAATCGGTAGGAGGCCATTTTATTTTCGGGAGTCATTGAAGTTAATGTGTCTGCGTGCTTTGTCGGAATCAGAGGGCGCTCCAGGACATCAAACATCTTGCACAGCTTTTGTATCTCCTCAGAAACGGGAAAGCTGCATGTCAGGCGATAGCCCCGAAGGGCAATGCTTGTGTTGTTTATGTAGGAGATCAGGTCACGGTAGGCATGGGACCGGACCCATCGGAACAGATCCGAGTCGTCTCTCACCTGCTTCACTGGGCCCTTTTGGGTCAAAACATCAGTCGCTCGCAGTACATCATCGCTGATATTAACAAACATTCGATCATGATTCATTTTGAATCTGGGGTAGAGGGTTTCCTGAAATATTTAGTGAGTTTGAATCTGCCTTTGAGTCTATCGGCATGGCGTACTGAGAACGCAAAGCAACAGCTTTGGAAACGAGATTATGAGGTGATTGTGAGTCTAGCTTTAGATTGTTAAAGTTCTTCTTGTACATATTTATGCAAATTTTACTTAATGATTATTTTCTTGAGAGGAGAGCACTTGTAAGTACTTTAAACTTAGTATAAATATTTTGTTTGAACTTAAACCTGGCTCACGTGTCGTATGAGTAACTTACATAATTTATATATCCACCGAAAATATTGTATAAATATAAATATATTTAAATATACTATAAATACAATCTTGAAAACCTAATGACTATAGTTTTAAGACTTATCCAATGAGAATTGCTTCTGTGAATCTTAATTTGATAGAATAAATATTTCGCACAAATATTTCTTACTATTGTATTTCTTACTATTTTAAAAAATAATAATAAAATCAACCAGTTCCCTCACTCTTCTTGAACCCCACATAAGTTCTCTACCAAATTCACTCTGCAAACTTTTCAAATCACGCAATCTTTTCACAGCATTTAAACAGCTCTTGGGCCCTCGGTCCGCTGACCAACACTTACTTATAATCGAATGGAGCAAATAAATCCAAGCCGGAAAAGCCCCCAAAGCCATCACATTATCTACTCTAATTAAGAATGCCGAAAAAGTCAGTTTGCCAAGCACTCTTCTGTCGGCTCTGGCTTGCCAGAACCAGAAATGCATTTTGGGTTACAGCTACGTGCTCATCAGCATAATCAAGTGCGCGTGGGAGTTGGCTGCAAAGTGGAAGTAAAACTTAACTGCAATTTGAAAGAGATTACAATTATTTGATTGCACTGGCACTGGGCTGGCAGCGGGGCGGCGAACTTCGGGCGAGGCCAAAAGTGTTTTGCAAGTCGCACTCATAAATTTTGAATGCCAAATGCCGGAGATAAAGCTTATCGCGATTGAACCACAATACTCTCTCTGGGATATGCCGAATGAATCACAGCCCAGGGAGTTGATTGTTGATTCAGTTGAGTCATATATAGGGACAATGAATGGATCCGCTTGTCTGCCGAGATCTCTGTGCCATCTCATCGCAAACAACCGACCGATGGCAGGTCTCTGCGCCCTGACAGTCGTTCATAAATTAAGACATCCAGCCAACAATAAATAAGCCAACCGGCGGTGTCCCTGGGAGAGAGATGCACACGTGTCTGCGGTTCGAGGAGCTCTTCAAAGAGTTTGTCAACCGGCAAAAGTCTGCGGCTAATTATGCGCGGCCCCCACTTCATTTTCCCGCATGAAGATCTCGCCTCAGACTACGGACTACAGACTACGGGCCACATCCCAGCGCAATTGCATTTGCAGCGCACAAAAGGCGGAAAAGAAATGCCAAAAAGCCGAATGACATGTGAAAATATGCAAATATCAAAAGTGAATGAATGGGTCTGGGACTGGTCTGGGTCGGTCTACTTCTGCTGGTCTGGCCTGGCACTCTCTGGCTCCTCCGCGGGCCTTCTGGCTTCACTTGGTTCCGTTGGCTCACTCATTAAATATAATGGACCCGGTCGCAAGACGAGACCCAGCGTCGTCACCAAGCGCTTTAATTATGATGTCGAAATTCGCATTAATTGCCACAGAAACGACGAGTTCCGACTGCAGGTCCAGGATCCCTTCTGTACACTTGAAGGAAGTCTTTCTTATTTATGTTTAAATTAACTTTAATAGATTTTTTAAATGAAAATATACTCTACCTTTTGCTGATAAGCTCCGATTGAATATAATTTTAAATATAAGATTTTTCATAGACTTCTTAAAGATATTTTTCGTTCAAAATATTTTCTAGCAGTGTCCTGCTGCACTTTAAAGAACTCCGCGCCAGGAAAGAGTTCCCTAGTTCCCGCCAGCACTTCTGACAGCAGTTTATATAATTTTGACAAGCGTTTAAATGCCTGCCAGACGACCGTCGACAGTTGTCAACTGTTATTGTGGGCTGAGCACTGCGACTTGATTTCGCATTCAGATTACGGCGCTGTTAATAAGTGGGGGAATATGGAAGGACAATGGAGTGGGGCTGGCGTTGATGTCGCCATCTCTGTTTTGATGTGGCTTAATGCATTTGGACAGCACGCGATTTAAATTGCCCCGGCAAGGCACTTAATTAGTTGCAAATGTGAGAATGAGAGTCCCTAAGTAAGGGTTGCAATGAGAAGAATTATGGGGATTAAAGCGAAAATGGGAAAAGTGGGAAAGGAGTATATGCGGTGAGATTCAAAGGCAAAGCTTAAACTTGGAAGAATTCAAAGAAAAGATTCTTTAATCCCAGCATTCCTTAAATAATTGATTTAGAAACAATAAATTATAAATTATCCTCCTCTCAGCAATGTTATTATTGATAAAAACGAATGTATATAATAATTCTTCATAGCTATTGTGTTTTATAAGTAATGTATGTTCCTATTTTTCTCTTTCCACCAATTGGCTAGAAAAATAATTAAGTAATTGCGCTGGCAAATGGGTTGCCAATCAAGGCAAAATCCCTCCCCACCGCTGAAGTCAGCGGCAGCTGGTGGTCAGTGGATTTGATTTGATTTATGTTAAAGCTCTTATTAAAATTTCACTCCCCTACCGCTTAACAGCTGATTAACAGCCGAAAGGAAGCCAGACGTGCGTGATGCCAAACAAAGGAGCCGGCAGTGATGGAGCCCGGCTTAGCTGGGGACGGGATGAGATCAGCGCCAAGTTCCTTTAATTAAAATAGACAAATGGCGCACGATTGGGCACTCGATGATGGGTCGCCGCCCCGCCTCAGTCCCCCCCAATGGCTCACAGCTGTTGCCTAATTTATAAAAAATTCACAAAACGAACTTATCAATCATAATGCTTGAGCTCTCCAAAGAGGAAGCTGCCACATTGTTGGCATCTCCCCGGCTCGGTTCCTTAGCATTCCGAGCACGTGCCTCGCTGCCGGCCAAGAGCTGCTGCGAAAAGGAGCAGCGAGGAGCTCTCAGCGAGAATTCAATAGAAAAATTGCACAAACCTTACCGTCCATTTGCAGTTTGCAGTTCTCAAACGTAATTGTGGGCGCCTCGTTTCAGGGGACACAGAGCAGGGAACAGGGAACGGCAGATCGGGTGCAGACCGAGTCGCCTCGGTGATGAAGATGAAGATAATGCGGCGGATGCTTTACTGTAGCCAATTTGGCTGGCAGCCGCTCAGCAATGACACGCCGTACGTGACCTGTTCGTCAAATGCAGCCCAGAGACAAAGTGCAGGAAGCGGGCTGATCAGCTTTAAACTTTTCGGTCAAGTCATTTAGCTTCTATTGACAATTGGAGACAAATATTGATGGAGGACAGGAAATTCATCAGGGCTACATTTGCGGGACTTAGGCGAGAAGTCTTAAAGAAATCCTTACAATGTTTCATATGCTTTTGAGTTGACATTCATTAAATATATATGACAAGAGCAAGTTATAAGTATTTATTGTATATTATACTTATTAACTTAAAATAGAAAGCTTGCATATCGCATTTTCTTACAGATTCCATTTTATTTTCCGATCGCGTGCTGCCTCTTCAACGTCAAAAGCAAATTACTCCCCAAGCAAATCTCTCTAATTGCCTTAGTTTGCCAGCGACAGCATAATTAGTCACAATCACTAATTTTTAAACAGGAAACCCTCACAAAATTCAATTTCCAATGAAAATCGCCGACCGAAAAGGGAGACTTAGCTGGGAAGTGCCTTAAAAAAATATCAAAGAACGCCTCGCGACCACAAAACAAATTTTACTTTGCTCTAACGCTCCATCCCGCTCGAGTAGTAATGAAAAATTCCAAGAAATTTCAATTATTCAACATTTTTAACGCCAGGCAAATGAGCACAAGTTTCCCCTCCTCGACTCCTCGAGGAAGCCAAACTAATTAAAGACGCGTCCACCTACGAAACCAGGCCTGCTCCCGAAGTCGGTCCCCGTCGTCTCGGGGAAATTCGAAAAATCATACAAAGTTATATAGTCATCAACTGCACATCAATCATAGGCCGGCAAACTTGGGGCCCAGACATTGCTTTGTCTTGGCAATCGGAAAATGGGAAGGAGTGTGGTTGTGGCTGCCGGGAAAACCAGCATAAGAAAAGCGTGAAAAATTGTCGAGCATGACGCAGTCCCGGAACGCATCCACACATCCATGGGATGCACTTAGACATTGCTAAATTTGGACCACGGCCAGAGCAGATCCACGTTTCACGTTTGCCATGTGTAGGCATTTTGCTGATAATTAGCGAGCGGCCCAGCCGAGTTGCTTGCCGCCCTAATTGATAAACGGAGAAGGAGCCAGTGGCCTCGGTTGGGGCTGATGCTGCAAGCTCCCCCTTTGGGGCTCGCTCTACCATAAAAATTATCTTAATGGACGATTTAAGAATCACTCATTGTGAATTATGCGCTGCATTTAGCCGCCGAGTAGTCAAAGTCTGGCCACTTGAATTACGGTATCGAAATCTAGTCGGGGGCCCCAATGTCCGCAGTGTTGAAAGTCTTTTTTTCTGTATTTTTCTTTGGCTGGAAAGCACTCTTTGTGGAGTTGGGAATGTCTTTGGAAACTATGTGAGCATTGAAAGAAATGGTTAAGTTTTGCCTTAGACTTTCACTAGATTCATAACTGCAATTTATAAATATAATTAAAGACCTAGAGTAAGGTGAAAAATAATATTAAATTTTTAATAAACTGAATAATTTTGTGTCAAAGATTACTTCCAAAAATTAAGTGAATACAAAATAGTGCTAGGGTAGCAAAAATTCGATAAGCTCCTCTCTAGCGACACGCCTATTCTTCGCTTTCGGCCTCAGCCAGATCTTCAGGATTGTAAATGTTTTGGAAAATCTTCTCGCATACGCAAATGAAATGCCCGATGGCACAGATCCATCCAGAGACTCTAGGGGGAAATATTTGTGGCAACCGAGGCAGGCAGGCCATGTGTGCCTCTTGGATGTAACTCGGGTGGAGTGGGGATTATTTCTCATCACTCAATGCTACAGATGCTGAAAACAATCAACAGGCACATTCGTATTATTCAGCCGGCAGCAGGCATGCAAAATTATGGTAGGGCCCTGTCTCGCCTGTCGCCTCCCATTCCCCAGTCGCTTCATTCTAATGTTTTTAATGAAACAAACTTTTCTTGTATATATCTTTTTTGTTTTTTTCGTTGGTTTTCCTTAATGTGAATTTATTGTTCGGGCAAAGAGTTGCGGTCGCTTTTCGTGCTGTGTGGGCACTCGAAAATAAAACCCGACAACCAGAAGAGCTGCGTGGAGTGGGTTAAGTTGGGTTGCCCACTACCAACCAACGTACCTCCCTCCGTCCAGGCATCCATCCGTCCAATCTGGCAAGAGTCAAGCTGCTTATGCGCGGATTTTTCCCGAGGAGTTTGAGATTTTGTGTGGCGGAGTTTGAGGCTTGCGGGGGGAAATGCAGATTAATCAAGCGCATGATGCAAGCGCTCAACTTGCTGCTCAGTGACTTCACCTAGCCACCGCATTGGTTTGCTCACTTGGCCCCACAGCTCCTGTCTGTCGGTGCTGGTGCCGCTCCTGCTGCTGCTGCTGATGCTGATGCTGCTGCCACTTTGCCAGCTGATTAATGTCTTACATGCGACGTTTTAATACCAATTTTTTATGCATATTCAAAAGTGCAGTGCGAAAAGCAACTGCAAGATATCTGCGGGCAAAAACCTGAAGTCTCCTCCGAAGCAGTTGGATGTCGTGACATTTCCTGCGTGCTCGCTTAGTGAGGCAAGTGCAGAGGATGCTGCCTAAAGGGGAATGTAAATTATTAAGGAATAATATTGTTTCCTTTTCTATTTAAAATTTAAGCAAACTAAAATGTGTCTTTCTTTTTTTAATTATAAAATACTTCACAAAAAATATTACCATAATAATCGTTAGCTTTTAAGAAAGTTTTCTCTTTTCTGTTGTAAGATAATCCGAATTATTTATATTCCTTCCCAGTCAGTGAACACTGTACCATCTCCAATCCATTTTGTCATATTCGCAATGTTGTTTGCAACTCGCTCAGATTGAAAGGTGTTAATGCCAAAAACTTGCCCAAGATTTGTTCGCCACTAATTTCTGCATATTTATAAAGGCAAAGTCGACAACGAAAAGACATCTTCAGGCCAGTGAATGTTCTCCGTCCCCCCTTGGAGGAGTAATTGCAGATGAGTTTTGGTTGCTTAGCTCAAAACAACTCGTTGGAAAGTTGTAATTAAAAGAAAATTAGTAAGCCATACCCTCATGCAGGGTAGAGTTCGAATGATTACATCATACAGGACCCATATGTGCAGTACTTCCTCTTCTAATTGAGGTAATGACTTAATAAGTGAACTGTGCGTTCACCTTCAACGAGGAACGCATTAAAAATTTCAAGTTCAGCTCGTTATATCATTGTGTTAAATTGACCAATTTTTCTGTGCCACAAAGGTTCCCCCTTTTCGGCATTCTGAATCACATTTCCAGAGGTGTCATCTCCGTTGCACCTCGTTTGATGACTCGGCAAGCGATTAAAGTCGTGCGGCAAAAGGTTTTTGTGGAGATCAGAAATGATGATTTCGATCATGGAAAGAATCTGTGTTCGTGTTTGTATCACTTCCGATTCGTAACGCCTTGACGCGAAGCAGCTCTAATTGGCTTGAAAAGGTTTAGGCCAAAGAAATGTTTTCGAGGAGATTGGGAAAGGCTACTTTGTTTCGGTTCCTGGTAACGAGATCAAAAGGAGTTGAATAATGGCTTCAATATAAATCTCGATCTTAGAGGCGAAGATGAAAGGGTTCTCGAGTGTTAATCTTTATGAAGAAAGTTACCTAACCTTAAGTAATTATGATGAATGTAAGTGTTTTTTTATAATAAGGTGATATATTGTTATAAATTACTCTGAGATTAGGAACTGTACATTCCGGAACTTCTCAATTTTGTAAAGTACATAAAACAGATACTAATTATTAAAATATTTAAAGTTATTTGTATGAAACGTAATTTCTGAAAGCTACCTAATTGATGACCTAATAGGATTTATTTTCTTTGAAGCAGAAAAACAATTTTTCGACGTGTGTTTTGATGCAAGCTTAAATTGAAATTAATTCCCATTGACTTTTATACCTTGTTAATAACACAATATATCATAATACCACCCTCATAAGAGCCGTCATCAACCCCCATGTAATCATCGCTCAAAAACAGATTCCTTGTTAGCAGCAGAAACTTGGCTTTTGTCACTCTGTTCCGGTTGCAAATGCAATTAAAATCTAATTAAATTCTACCGGCATTTTATTAAATATTTTCCGAGGGGGGTTGCTTTGTTTACCCCCACTCCCCCTCCGAAAAAAAGCACTCTCACATAAGCATCCTGTAAACAGGCACTCATACGTAGTACCTACACACACACTCGGAATTATCATTATGGGCAGGCACTCATCAGACGGCACAACATATCATCGACGGGCTCCGTTCGCCATTCAATGTCAACTGCAAAACAAGCAATGACAGCAGGGCACACACACTCTGCCACGCCCCTGCCCGAAAAACATACACGCCCACGCCCCCAAGCAGCAGCAGCAGCAACAATATTGAGGGACTTTCGGCTAAGAACAAGGCAGACAAATCAAAAATTTATACCGACCGGGCGAGCGAGAGAGATGGGAAAAACTTTCTAAAACTCAATTTCCAACACACTTTTTTCGACGCCCCCAAATTTCCATTGACACGCCCCCAAAGTGCTGTCATATTTAAGAAAAATATTTGTTTATATGTAGATAAATTCAGCTATGCCACTGAATTCGGCTGGGCGGAGGTGTCATCTGCAGACTATGGGATGGATCGCCGAGGGTGAGAAAACGGGTGGGTCGAAGGTTGCTTCGGTGGGTGGTTCGTCTCGAAACTGGGACAAGGATCCCCGCCATCCAAGGAATCGAATCTGACAGTGGCACCACATGAGAAATTTATAAGTCTTGAGTTTTCATTTTCGTTCTCATTTCAATTTGGGCCTGCACACAAATTTCATTGTCTGAAGGCGCTGGTTTTGTCAGTTTCAGAACAGGGATTAGCTTATCACGTGGCCCACTGAGTCGGAGGTGTTTCATTGTCATTGCTGGGAATTTGATTATGGCTTCCTTTGGGACTGGGAATATTATTATATTTATCTCGTGCCAGGGAAGTGACGTAATTTGTTTTGAAGAAGCATTAGCTTGCTAAGCTTTGCTTATGAATATTTAAGCTGATTTATTGGCAATGATTGAGCTCAATCTTGAGGAAATTTAACTTGTGCTGGGGAACTATGGATTATTAATATCTTTTATTATAGATTCAGAAATTTGAAAACATTGAAAACATATTTATCAGAGATTTTAGGATTTTATTATAACATTTTATGAAAAATTATTCACCACTAAATTCCGATTTTGTTGTTTGATATACGAGTCCAGTAAATCATTCCAGTCGTTTATTTTATACACTTTTAATGATATTTTTCAGTGCCAAAGACTGTCAACAACTTTGGTTATTTATGTGTGTGTGGATGCTGGGGCCACGCCCACTTGCCGCTGCTCAGCCACAAAATATTTCAGCCAGCCAGAAGAGACCCATGGCTGGAACAGTTGCGATCACTTGTAAAAGGGGGCGTGCCTGCCCCCAGGAAGAGTTGAGTTCAGGCGAGGCGGCCTGGGAAGATGTGTGGAGGTGCCTCGGCTGAGTGCCGACTGAATCGTATTTTGTTTTTCATTCCCTGGCTTTTTTCGGCTACCGCACATTTGGTGGCAACACAAAATAGGCGTGGTAATGAGGTCCATTGATGATCGCGATGGGGAACGGAGTCGTTGACACTTTCGAGTGCTTCGATCGGTGAACATGTCTCTGGTTGTAGTCTGTAGAGAAAGAACTGAAAGAAAAGTATATTTAAGGATAAAATACATGCATATTTTATAAGAATATTTTCTTAAGCATTTTTAAAAAAGATATAATCCAAATTCTAGTTATAATTCATTTACAGAGTCTCTTATATAAAATGTTATTTTTAAAGACCTCCTAAGTTCTTCCAAGTTCTTCTTCTAGGGCCGCTGTCAGTATTGATTTGGTTTCTCGATCTCAACACAGTCTGGGCTGCCTTTTGTAGTGCCGCTGTGTAGGAAACTTTTGGCATTTTATTGAAGTTCAGTCGGACTATTTATAGAGGCCGGCATTTTGATGAATTGATGGCTCCCCAGTGGGCCGTCCTCAGATTTGATAGTTTTTCAGCCTCTGCTTTTGCATCGATTTTCATTCTTCAGTCGCAAGAGGTTCTCTCCTTGGCTTGTATTTTTATTTTCTTTTCAGATATTTGGAATACTTTCAAGGATGCATTCATTCCGTTCCCCCTAGGCTGGCTGGCTGGCTGGCTGTCTGTCTGGAAGTGTCGTCAAGTTAATTAAGTGATTTATGCTCCTCGAGGTCGCGCATCTACTTAATTATCAAATAGTTTGGCATGTGGGGAATGTTTCTGGGGAAATTGTTGACTTCGCCGCTGCCCGAGATTTTCTCAGTCCGCGGTTGGCTCTTCTCCTGCCAGGGGTCCGGCCATAAAATAGCTTTATGGCTTACGCTTGGAGTGATTTCAATAGTGCCTGAAGGAAAACAGGAGAAATGGGTTAAGATAGACACATAAGTGTGTGGTTAATCGAGGGAGAAATTCAGAGAAATGCATTTAAAAATTATTATTGGAATTTCATTAAGTAAAATCAACTGAAATTTTTAATTTTCTTTAAGCTTTAAGGTCAGCCAGTGAGTAACATTTCCCATAATTGGTCGGTTGCCTTGCTGTGGCGAACGCCTCATCTGCGGTCTCGCCTCCTGCTGGCGGCGTTAACATTATCCTTTCTGATTATAATATATGAAAAATGGCCAACAATGAGCTGCATTCTCCTTATATGCCACCATTGGCATGACAATGGCCCCGCCATTGCCATATTTACATGCATTTATCGACATCCCCCTTGGTTGGCATACACTTTCTGTAGAAAAGCATAAGGACCTGCTTCATTACTTTATAACAAATACAAGTAATATATTTAATTAATTTTTTGAATTCTTTTAAAAAGAATAAATTATATTGCTTAAATTATTTTAAATATATTTATTTGTTATATATACAAAGTTATGATTTTTTAAAATCTGTAAGGAAACTTCTATCTTGAAAAGAGTATCTCAGTATCTACCCAAAGCACATATTCAGTTCGTTATTTTTTGTAAATAAATTTGGGATTTATGCAAAGTAAAGCAAAGGAGCGATACGAGGATCAGCAGGATACTCGACGTGTCCCGACCCGCGCTGGCGCAGCATTCAATTAACAGCGCACATAAATTTACTTTGACCGTAATAATGCAGCTGGGTCCTGCCGGGGTCCTCGCTGTAAGTCCCCCAGTCCGCCCTTATGTGCCCCACCTCTCCCAAACGGGCTGCATTCAAGTAGCGGGAGAGTCCTGGCCTCTTGGCTTTAAGCTGCGCATTTATGGGTGTCCTTTTATACATTTCGGGACAGTAGCAGCGGCCAGGAGTCGGCTTAAGTTGCTTGAATGAATTTATGGAGGGTCAGCGGGCAACGAAGGCGAGCCCTGCGAGGGAGGAGCCCATGAAAATGGCGTTCTAATTACTTTAAGCTGCAGACGGTTGTTATTGCCATTTGGGCGAGTCTGTGCGCCCAGGCAAGAGGATAACAGCCGGAGGGCTGTCGGGGAATCCCAATCTGCTTATTAGCCGACCACACACGCCGCAAGTCTCGACCTGCAACTAATTGCAATATGGCATTGCATCCTGTGCATGGATGCAGGGCTTGGGGCGCCTGCTTGTGTCGGTGTCAGTGTCCTTGTCCGGTTGTCAGGTCCGTCATGTTTGGCTTTCCCTCAAGTGGGGGCATTTTGGAGAGTGGCCTTTGACCGGCCGGCAACATGCACCATTTCGGGGAACGGGCACCCATATTGACCACATCCTGGATGCATGTCTCTGCATGCCTCACTGACAAGGACAAGGCAAATTAAAACGCAATAAAAGCGTTAATGCAGCTCGAGGAAAATGACCAGGGGAGGAACACTTAAAAGAAAACGAGCTACATTTAACTTTCTCAATTTATTTCTTCAATCTTATTCGATGTACATACAAAAAATATTATTCTTAGAAACTGTATAATTTAAGTGACTTAATTTTACATTTATTTGTATATATATATTCAAGAATTATTTTATTTTTAATATTAATAATTTAATTTCAGTGCACGGATCAGAAAACCCTAATGAAGAGCTCCCCTGTACTCTCGCTTGTCAGGGATAAAATGGGGTTAAAGGGTTCGCCCTCGCGCCTGTTAACATGGCTAAGAAATGTCGCCGGCACATTGCCAGAGTGTGTTGTCATCTCCGACCCGACATCGCTGACTAATTCCGAACAAACAGCTGTCAACATTTTCTGTCGCCTGCCCCTCAGTTCGCGGCTCGCAACCCTTTCACGCTTGTCCATCATCTGGTTCCACTTGATGGCCAAAAGGTCAACGAGGTCGGGAATAGGGGACCCTATAGCCCTGTAGCCCTATAGAGGCGCGCTGCCTAATTTAGTGGTGCACAAAAGTCCTTGATATTTAAGGCAAATGAGCGCACATTTATAATGACAACAAGGACGAGGACGAGGACTGTGACAATGACGGGATCAGGCTTGGCTGGTTTTGACATTTTTCGGGTTATTCCATAAAATTGAATTTCGAATGGAATGTTGAATACTGTATGGAGATCCACTTAATGATCTTTGTGAATGAGTTAATGGGTTACTAGTGATCTTGCTTTAGATTTATATAAAGCTTTAGAAGAATCAAGGGATCATTGAAGCTTAATTAATCTGTTGGAATTTCTAAACTATACTTGGTTTGTAAAATGTTGAAGATATTGTTAATATAACATTAATGGAAGAAAGCAATATGATTTGTACTTATCTTGGCGATTTGTAGAATATATTTTTAGGATTTACAATTTATCTCTTAGAGCTAACTTACCCAGTCGACCCTGTCCAGTCTTTTAATAAATTATACTCCCAACCGAGAGGCATTATCTCACCCCAAAGCATTTATTTGCATTACCCATTCTGCCTGCCAAATATGTTTCATCAAAAGATATACATATATTAATTATGCAAAAATACTGAGAAAAAAGCCCCCAAAAAAAGGGGCATGACAAAAACAAAACACAAAATGTCACAGTTGAATGAGTTTCCCTCCTTTATTTCAGGCATTCTTTTTTATTCGTGATACAAATTGAAAAAAAGCCGCGTGAAAGCTGCCGCCCGAGGATGAGGTCGAGGACGAGGGATATTTTTTGTGTTTGCATGTAATCAGGTTTAAAAATGACCGAAAAGAAGCTGGGAAAATAACGGTCACAAATTGCAAAGGACAACAATGACAATCAGCAAAAGAAGAAATAATGGAAATTAACGCTTGCTTTGTAATCAAATTGGCACGAGAAATATTGTAAATTTTTTATGGCCAAAATGGGAGGAACGAACTGATATCTTTGGGCATTAATAATGAAGGTTTATGGTACTTTTGGGTTTTGTTTTTCTTGCCAAACTTGAGCCTGGATAGAAGGAGAATTTAATCTTGAACGTAATTTAAAGGCAGCAAGGTTTGGCATCGATTTAAAATGCCATTTACGAAGAGTCTTGGTTTCTTTATGGAGGAAAGATGAACTAACATGGAAAATAATTGGAATTTTCACGTTGTTTTTACGAGAATCAACCCCAAATTTGTTGGAAAACAAAACCAACCCCACAAAGAATCTCATTATTTTTCGAAAAACGTAAACTTAATGAAAGGACCAAAGGTAGCAGTTCACACATCCCACAGATACTCTCATCCCCAAAGCTGGTTTATTTTCCTACCCCCCTTCGAAGGTGTCTGACTGGCGGCTCATTTGTCACGAGCCCAAGAGCATTTTACATGAAAAAAAGCGAAAAGTTCCAACGATCTGGCAATTACACACCTCACACACACACACGTCTCCAGCCCCACAGTTCCACAATTCACTTCCGCTGGCAAAAAGCAACCCCAAAGAATTGTCAATTATTAAACTTTGCATTGCAAATGAAAACATATGTTTAACAAGCGAGAACGAGAGAGACAGAGGC
Source organism: Drosophila truncata (assembly GCA_008042515.1). NCBI lineage: Eukaryota > Metazoa > Arthropoda > Insecta > Diptera > Drosophilidae > Drosophila > Drosophila truncata. The sequence continues at coordinate 61,243 of VNJQ01005878.1, read as the reverse complement.
AGAGGCAGGGGCAGAGTGCGACCCCATATCCGTTTCCGGCTATCAGCATCAGCAGCCCCCTCCGGTCCTTAATCCAATCCCCCAAACCCCTCGGTGAAGGGTTGCACGTTGGAAATTAAATGTTTCAAAATGAAATTCCTCAATTGCAGTCGCCAGTGCTCAGACACTCGCTCCGAGGCGAGCTTGTTGCAGGGAATTCTGGGGGTTAAGAGGGGCCTGCAATAGACCCAAAAGCAATAAATCCTGAACACAGCCACGGCAGGAGCAACAGCAACCCTTGTGTGGCCCCAGTACAGGACTTGAAGGCTGCTTTTCAAATTGCAATTAAACGTTTTACAAAACCGCGCTGACCGGTCCGTCTGGCCAGCCACCCAACCACCCAACCACCCGGATGCCCAGCCCAGCCACCCAATACATTGGCCAGCAACAGGGAAAACGCAGCAACACATCACAATTCGGTAGGCCAATGTTAGCTAAACAATTCGGAGAAATTTCACGGAGAACTAAACGCAGACGATACCCTGTAAAAGAGAAATAAAATTACAATTTAAAGTATAATTTTATTTAGACTTACCCACAAAATTCCCTGAATATATAAGGCTATTTAAGAACGACATTTAAATTAGTAGTAATAATTCAAATTACAATTAATTAAGTTTGTTTTTTTAGAATGAACTAATGTTCAAAAAGTTAATCTGTTTTTGTTTAAATTTCTATTAAACCGAAAGTATTGTGTTAAGTATTTAAGCGACAAATGTACCCCTAAAGAAAATCCCCTTATCACTAGGAAATCGTTCATCTGTGGCCTCCCAACCAATTTTAGTGCCTAAGCCCTGACAACCCGGCCAGGAGCGATGCATTCACACGGCCTTACGGGCTGACCATCAACGTCCTACGGCCTCGTCTTCGTACTGGTCGTCGTGCTCGTCCTGAGGCTGTTGCGTTATTTCCGCTTCCGTTGCCTCAGCCAGCGCTGCAGCGCTTAAGCAGTGGGAGGTGGTGAATGGTGGGTGGTGTTATCCTTGGTGCAAGAAGACCTCGCTTCTGGCGGCGCCCCTCTGCCCGACACTTTCATTACACTGACGCCGCGCTTAATTGCGTTTGTGTTTGCCCTCAAATGTTGAATGCGCAATTTTAACGCATTTTTGCACGTGCTTCTTGCCACACCCCGCACCATTGGCCTGTAGCTATTTTCCCCTAGCCTCCTTCCACTCTCCCCCCTTCGAAAGAACAGGACCTGGTTCAATTTTACAATTTTTCATTGCTCCATTCAGGGTGCTTTGGGCGACCAGAAAGGGGCACGTGTTTAGCAATTCGCTGCGGTTTGTCAGCAATTGCAACAGTCCCGAAAGTAATGGCTTACAGTCCTACGAAAAAAATACAGACTACCTTGCAGCCCAACCCCTGAAAATACACCCCTCAACACTTTATTTGCTTTATTCAAACAAACACATACAAACAAAATCAAGCGCAAATAATTAAAAACTTTAGAAACTTTTACTTGCACTCTTGCACTCTTTATTACTTTCATAAATTATTAATTGCAGGCCACTCAAAATGCAATTAAATCTTGGTCAACTTGTTGGTAGACGGTGTCCTTGGTCCTTCGGTGCAACAGCTGCCCCGAAACCGAAATGAAACCGAATTAAAATTCCAATGCAGCGAAGGGAAAGAAGGACGGAAGAAGAATGGCTGCCAACTGCTGCCATTTTTGTGGTATTTTGCCAGGGCCGAAAGGGAGCAGTTGCAGTGGAGCGAAGTGGAGTGCAGCTAAACGGATTCTACGTCCTGCGAATGATAATGAAATGCCAGCGGAATGGTCGTTGATTAGTTGGCCACTTTTCCAATAGGTATGTTGGGTCAAGGGAGGGGCAGAAGGACTAGGAGGACCAGCAGCGAAGTCCTAACAGCTGACGCTCTGATGACAAAGTACGGAGCGAGTTTGTCGAGCACGTTGTGTACACCTATTTAGCTGCACTGGGAGAAAATTAGCAGCTTTAAATAATCGGTATGAACTTCTAAAATAATAACTGGTACTGAACCCAGCTGGGATTGCCTAATAATTACTAATCAGTTTAATAATTAACAAGTCAAAAAAAATTAATTGAAAATAAAGTCAAACTAGGATGATATGCTTTCATATACTAAAGATCCTTTTAAGTAATTTTACTCTATTTATTAAATAATATAAATTAATAACTTCTTTCGTAAAAATAATGAATATTTATACATTATTATAAAGGAAAATATTATTTTTCCCACTTTACTCTCCCATTTTAGTAACAAATTTAATATTTTGAATCCCCTAAAGCCTTTTCAGTAGCCCAATGTTCCGGGGGTGCAGCTCTAATCGAATAATAATTGGTCCTCCCACCAATCTAAAGGCCGGAAGGTCATAGCTTTCCATTTTCTCCGACTGCAGCTATTCATTTAGCATGTAAACGCTTCTGTGTGCTGCTGATAAAATTAAAAAGTATTTTAGAGCCACAACAAAGGACAGCACCGAAGGGATACAGGACCACTGGCGGAGGATGCTGGCCAGGTGAAGCGACCAACAACTTTTAAGCGTTATTTGTTGTGTGTCCCCTACAAGCTCCCCTCCGCCGATCCCACAAAACCCCATCCTGTAAAGTGTACACATATAAGTTAGGCGGTGTCCCTGAAAACTAGTCAGCCGGCGAACAGCTGGCACATGACGTCGTTTTTTGGGGGATACGTGAAAACAAAATGTTACGGTGGTCATAAAAATTTCATTGGCCATTTTCTGGCTTTGGCGCTGCTGCTCGGGCAACAGTTGCTTAATGACAGTTAAAAGCCATTTGGCTAAAAGTTTTTGCATATTAAAAACATATTTTGTCCGGGACCTGAGTCAAATTAGTGGATCGTCCTTTGCTCGCCAAGCCAAAGTCAGAGTCGAAGCCAAAGCCAAAGCCAAAGCCCCCGAATCAATCATAGCCAATTAGACTAAGGCGATTTTTATGGAGGCTAATAAGTAGTTTTAAGTGACGACCGGGGCGAATGTCCTGCTGCTCGGGCAAAAAGCAATCCGCCGCCAGCATCCAGCAGGACCCGAGCCGGCCATTAAATCTAATCGCATTAAATGAGCAGCAGCAGCGGGAGTCCCGACCAGCAAAAAATAAATCGCCAGAGTGGCAACAACAGTCTGCTGACAGTTAACGCAAATTTATCGATTGGCGATTAAAAGGGAACAGCAAGGACCAAGGATCCAGGACCAACGGCCAAGGGACCGCGCTGACGTTGACGTTGACGCTGTCCCGAGTTATTCCTCCGGATCGCGGGCGCAGGGTGAGTCCTTTCGGTGCTGCCACAAACGAAAATCACAGGAAATTAATTACAATTACGCGAGGGGGTAGCCGGCGGGGTGGGACTCATCCCTCCCCCTCGATCAGGACATTTCGGAGCTATCGCAGGCATATGGTTTAATGCCCGAGTCGCTGCCGTATTTATCGCTTTGTATTTTAAGCATTTTAAGTGCTGCGAATTTCGCCTCACCCACAGCGAATAATGATTTTGTGGGTTTTTCGCCATCACCGGGAATAGTCGCATATGCTGGCTGCGGATTTGCCGCCTGGGTGGTTGATAGTTTGCCAGTTTGATAGTTTCGCTAGCTGCTCTTATCAGCGAAATGAAATTGATTGGAAAATGCCAATGAAAAGATTGCATTGTCTGGCTATTAAATGGGGGGAAATTCCCCGTTAAGTGGTTCGATAAATGCATTCATTCACTCACTCACTCGAAACGCCCCCAGATCGAGGTGGGAGGTCGCGAATGGAAATTTGTGAGCTTTGAAAAATCCCTGCCATCCAGTAGGTGAAACACCTGGCTGTCAAAGGATTTGGTGTTTTAGTCTTGGGGATATTTCTTTAAATTGGTACTTAAAATAAATCTTTATAGTATTATCATGCTTTCTAAAATCCTCAACATATAAAATCTTTATTATATACAACCTTTCAAGTCCTTTGCGTGATATACCAATCCCCTGCGTGACTCACATTCTGCACGATGGATAGTAAAGCTCAAAAAAATACTCTCCTCGCGTGACTTATCAGATCAGTGAGGGACTTAGGTCTATCTAAGATTAAGTGACTCACCAAGAGAATAAAAACCAGAGCTCCAGCTTTTACTAGTTCCAAGCTTCAGCCGCCCACACAGTCGCACTGTTAATCCCTAGATGTCCTTTGGTAATCCTCACCCTGTAGTTCGGAGGAAGACCACATCAAAGTCCATTTAAGTGGCTCGAAACCCAGGCAATTTGAATACGACTCCAGTTGAGTTTTGTTTACTCATTTGACTCGGCCTCGTATGTCAGTTTTAATGTATTTAATATTTGCTTAAGCCTCCAGTGAGCGTGTGTGTGTGCAGGACCCGGGAAAATTATGCCCACGACTTTGGCTTTTATGCACAATAAATTCAGCCAAGCCCAAACAGAACCCAGAGGTAAGTTCAAGTTAAATACCCTAAAGCGCATGAGTTGTGGCCTTTGAAGACCGGACTGTGGTTGGAACAAATAATGGGAGGGAAACGGAAAGGGAAAGGGAAAGGGGACAGGAGCATCCTCATGCATACATTTATGCCTTTAATTTTGCGCATTAAGCGTATTTAATCCTCAGACAACTTTTCTTTTTTAAGGGTTGCATTGTGAAAAGTTGTCACTGAGGGAAACAACTTACTTACTGTCATGTTGCATTAAATGATTGTCGGGCTCTGCTTTAAATACGTTTTTATACGTCGCTATGACCGCTTAGCAACCCCACGCCAAAACCCGAAAACCCGAATGCTACGTGACATGAAAATTGCATTTGCAGTCCGACTTTTCCGTCTGTCAGTCCCTGCTTTTATTATATTTTTTTTCTCTTTTTCCTTTGCAACCCTCTCTTTTGCTCTTTCGCTCACTTGGTGACTGCTGCTGCTGGCTGGTCCATATGCTGGGGTTTTCGGGACATTTAGCAGCAGCATCCCCCTTTTGTCTATTTATGCATCTCACCGCGAAATAGGATTAAACGCTTATGTAAAGGACCCAATCAAAGTTGCCCACTGTGCGATGTGCACACCTTGATGGTGACGTCTCTATTGCGAGTAAGAACTTTCAATGGAGAGGGTGCCGCTCTCACACATGCCACTTTTCCCGTCGCCCATTGCCCATTCTCCGTTCCCCGATGATGGCAAATCCGCTTTAGAAATCCCATCAACGTTTCTCGCTCGGTGGAGAAAACTTTAACTTTGTTTTCGAAAAAATTCCATTTTCAATTTGGCAAAACTTCTTGTGGTCGAACTACTCTCTCTCTCTCTCCTTCCCCAGCGCAATCTCATTTTCTGCGTAGCAGCTTAAGTTTTCCGGAGTACAAAAAAAAAGAAACAAATTCGGGGAATTTTTACGCCTTATAATTTTTGATGTCTTTAATTTGTCTTGCCTTAGGACAACGACGAACAAGGAATGTAAGCAGGAACAATTTTTATTATGACAAGAACAATAAAAAAATCGAGGAAAGAATAAAACAAAAATATGCTCAAGTTGGACAACTTGTAGTACAAATTTTGTGGTCCATTTTACAAAATGAAAAGTTAAGAGCCAGACGGCGCAAGAAGGACAACGGACGCGCAGGACGAAGGGCAACAGGCAGAAATTTATGTAACGTAAAAAATGTTTTGATGATGTCCTTAAATCAAAATTTAAATAAATATCCCAAAGAACCAAGTGTGTCGAGTGGAAAAGGGAGGATACTTTGGGACTTTTTATTTCTCGGCATTTTACATATACATATATATAATATTTCGGGTTTTCCATTTTTATTTGCCTGCCGTGAATTTATGTCTGGCCCATGATTTTTTGGCATTCACTTCGACCGATTCCCCTTCACATAAAAACTTGGTCTATGCAGCAAATAACTGGCCTCCCGTTGTCTCTGGCCAAAAGTTGTTAATGCTGCTAAATAAAACGTATTCCCATAGATCATGCATCATGGCAGATTGCCTTGGATTTGTATTTATGATTTTCTTTAGAATTTATCTTTTCTTGTTTGTGGCTAATATGGAAATATATTTCCATTTTAAAATCTTTTTGATTTGATTTTGCCACGAGCGGGATATAAATGGCTTATATTTGGACAAAGGCTTAGGCTTGAAATTAATGGGCAACTTTTAGGAAAAGATATTGATAGGAGAACAGGGATTTGTGCAGAAGAATCGGAGTTATTAAATAAATAAATCATTTTGGTGTACATCTCCTGTTTTACATCTGAATGTAAGCCTAAGAGTACGATACTTTGGCTTCTCAGCTTCCTCTTATTACCATTTGTTGATCCACCCACTAAAACCCCATTAAGCCCAACACTATCCCCTCCTTAAGCGCCTTAAGAAGCTAAATAACACTCAAAGGGGATTCGGTTTGGGCAAGTTCATTTGCCTAAGAGAAAAACAGTTCACTACAGACTCAAAGTATACACAAGTGTATATGTATATATATTCAAGCACTATAGTAATCGACTCAATGAGTCATAAAAATGCCAAAAATGTGCGCCCAGCTGTGTGGGAGGGAGTGGGGTTGCTTTTGGGATCCTTGCTGCCATGTTGCTGTTTGTGTTTATGGGGCGAGCCATTGAAAATTTTGCGGTTTATCATAAAAATAATAAAATTTGCATAATAATAATATATATTCGCTTTTTGTTTGCGAAATGTGCCTTATGCTGGTCTCAGCTGGACGCGGCATCCCTTTCCTTGTCCTTGATGAACTGAAAGTGTTGTGAATTATGGCTGCCACTTAATAGACTGCCGATGCTACCTATGGCGCGAAGGATTGTCGATTGGGGACTTGAAGGGACGACGATGGCAGCCGGCAGCTGCTCGATCAAGTGGCAGGATTAAGGGAATATTCTGCCCAGTTGGAGTTGGCAGTGCAAACACTCGATGGCCGTGATTTCAGCGGGCAAAGGATTAACTTTTCAGCGGTCCCAACAGGGCAGACACGCGACTGGCGGCACGCAGAGCCACGCCGGACGCAGGACGCAGGACGCCGGCAACCAAAAAGGATTGCCAGCGCCTTGTGCAAACACCAGCGCAAAAAGGCGAACAGCGTCTACGCATTATCCTTGCTGCAGGTTCCTTGTTGCCTCAGCGCATTTTTTATTCGTCTTTTATTTATTTATTTCCCTTTGTTGTTCCAGCCGCTCGTGCGTGTAAAATCATTTGAAGCGTCGTCAATCAAAGCGGAGATAAAATAAAAACGAACTGGAAACCGAACTTATCCGGCGTCCTGTCAACTCATCAGACATGCACCGGTTTCTTAATTCCCCAGCTGCCTGCCGGCAAAGTGCACACTGTGTTTATTTTAATTAGCGCGAACAGAAAGCATTTTTGCAGCTTAAATAAATTGAATTAGACACGGGAAGTAGAGAAAGTTTCAGGGATTAGCGCAAGCCATGATCGCCTTAAAGAATTTTATATGCAAATGAGGGACATACTATAGAAGTATTCAATTAGATTAAGTTAAATAATTAAATTAAATACTTTTATGATTTTTTTATTATTAATAACAAGCTATAAATATTATTTGAGTCTCATATTTATTAAAGTTACTTTTAACAAATGTTTGTTTGTGAAATTCAAGTCTGTGATTTTAAGATTTCAGACACAGGAATGTGGATTTCTTTACTTTAGAATTGCCAATGATATAAATGCACATTTTTATTAAAACCAGTAGCAGTCCCAGCGAATCCTGGCCACAGGGAGAAGCTCATGCATTTAAGGATGCGACCCATACAGATGTAAATGTTTATGTTTCCTGTGGCGGTGCTGGTGGCCATTCTGGCAGAAGATCGAGGTCACCAGGGCCACACTTTTGTTATTATGTTTTTAAGCGTACTTCCCTTCAGCCTTCCCCTCTGTCTCTCCTTCTATCCATTGTGTTTGCCCAGCGAAAGGTATTCCTGTCTTCCTCTAAATTATTATTTTCCATTCTGCGGACTTGCCACACTTTTTAAAAATTTATTAAGCGCGATTTTTATTTGCGCTTAAGCAGAAGCGCATGCGAGGCTCCGAAAGCTTTTGGCTGAATTTGTTGTGCAATATTTTTAATATTTATATGGCAGCCACACACACTGGCACACAAATCATCGGCAGGCACCGGGCGGCTAACAAAACCGAGCGAAAGGAAATAAAACCAAGGCGGGGCGAGCGCGAAGAACATAAAATGAACTAAAGGAAAGCAGCATGCGAGAAAAAATTCCTGTAAATAATAAATATCTTCTCGCTCGCGAAAGTGGGGTGCCCCAGCGAATTGGGGGAAGCGCGGAATTATAAACCGTGGAAAACTATTACCCCAAGGATGCTCAAATCCAAACACATAAAAACGCACACCGAGCCACACAGTCGTCCCAGCCAGCAGCCACACAGATACAGAAGCGCTTACGTGCTCGGCAGAATATTGCAAAAATATTGCAACAAGAAGTGGAAATAAATATGGGATAAGACTGAAATCTGGGTACTCTTTTAATAAAAATATTACAATTTTTATTCCTTAATTAATAGGTAATAAATGTCACTCATGCTCTTTACATTGTTTATAGAGTTCAACTGAATAATGTTATAAAATTTACTACAGCTTTAAAAAAATATATACTTCATATAATCATTTATTTTTATTAATTAAATACGATTTTTTGCTCGTTATTAGAATCCTTTACATTCACCTTTCAAAATCTAAGAAGTTCCTGTTTCTTCTTCTAATCTCCAGCTGATATTCTTTCTGTTAAATAACTCAAATATTCAAATATCTGGCATTGGGGACTTTCCTTTTTTATTTCTTTCCATCCTCCCCGCCAATATTCTCGCTGATGAACTTTTATGCGGGAAGCAACAGCAAAGAAAAAACGCAATGCACAAACAAACGAATATTCATTCATATGCAGTCAGCAGCAGTTCTACAACACCCCCAGCAGCCGCTCCGTAACAACCCAAAACCCCCACGGCGGTTGACTTGTGTGTGTGCGCGTGGGTATACACCGAAAGAAAAAAGAAATGCATCAGATATGAGTTTTTAAATTGGAAAAACAGAACAAAATACAAAGTTTTGCGAAAGGAATAAATTTTACAAGTTTTACAAGCACGAATTTTATTGTTTTTAATAAATAATCTTAATTTATTAATTACCTTATTAATGTCCTAAAACTCTTTTTTTATTTTAATACTAATTTGATTCATTAACATAAATTTCTGTATTACTAAAAAGGTTTCTGTTTTGTGATAATTAACTTAGTTTTTGTATAAATAAGTTTGATACCTTACAAAAATTAATACATTTAAATAAAAACCTGCTCACTTAATACTTTATTTAATTTGAAAGTGGTTCAATTTTCTCAGTGTACTCGTGTGTGTGGTGGCTGTGCTGGTGTGTCGTACGCAGCCCACTGTGCATATTTTTAATTGAGTGCGCGGGGAATTGATTGTCAAGGACATGAACGTGGACCTGACTCGCAAGTGGATGCGGGGATGAGTGGGCTGGAGTAGGTGGCGCAGCGTAGGTGCCGCATATGTGTGTGTGTGTGTGAGTGGGTATTGTTTGGCTACCGTTACCGTTACCTTTTAGCAATTTGTTGGCGTCTGTGTGGGTGAATATGAGTGCGCTATGAATAACAGCACTTGACTTGGTTCGTTTGCTCCTTTTCCACACCCCGTAGCCCCCACCCCGCACCCCTTGCTCCGCATAACCCACAGCTTTTTTCGTTAAGTTTTCATTTTTCGCTTTCCTTTTGTTTTCCTTTGCTCGTCTTTTTTTTTTTTGGAATGTGCAAATAATATGAGTACTTAAAGGGTTTCACTTGCATTCCGCACACACACACAAGCTCATGAGGGCAGGAGAGGGTGGTGAAGGACCTTAATGAAGTATGGCTCTGTGGAATGTTGGATGAGTACTTCGGCTGAGTATGCAAGATGGAGGATCCCGGCAAGTAAAAATGCGAAAGGAATTTAAACAGAGGAATGTAGGCAACTAATTATGGGGGTCAGAATGTGGAGAAAGGGTTTGTGGCTTTTGGGGTTGAGCAGAAAATATACCCCATCCAGACATACATTTTAGATCGAGTTTATGTGATTGCTAATATTACAGTTATTATAAGTGATGACTTAATCAAGAGTTTTACACTTTATAATGATGATCTATAACTTATACTCCTGCTATTACATTTGGAAAGCAATCATAAGCCTAAAATGCATTAGATTTAATTCGGATAGGATTAATATATAAAAATTCGTATATCTCACAGTATTATTATTATTTTAAGATATTATCTTTAATATCTATGAATTTGTTTTCATTTCCCCCAAAATCCTTAAATTTACTTCCCTTTCAGCTATCCTTCTGTGGGCTTCTGCTCTTAAATTCATTCCAGTTGCTTTGGTGCTCGCATTCGTTTTGGGGTCTCTTTGGTATTTCCACAGAAAATTGTACAATAAATTTTCACAGCTTCGCAAATGCGACTCTGTGTGCCATAAACATGCCTCCTTCTACCTTGCGCCCAGTTTGCCGTCCCAGCGGCCACTGTTTCTTGCATTTCCGTTGCATGTTTCTATATCCGGGCCACAAATAAGCGACAAGGCAGCAAGCACACACCAACAAAGGACTCGCCAGGTTCAGGATAATAGTTGAAACGCACGGAATCTGGGCTAAGGCAATAGTTTGGTAGTGGTAACTATAGGCGACATCAAAATGGGAGTATTATTAAGGCAGATAAAGCTTTAGGCTTAAGGCTTTAGTCTATATAAAAATAGGATTGGTTTTATTAAGATGCTCAGTTCTAACAGTCCTATTTTCTGTTTTTAAAGAATTTTATTGGGTTAAAGTTTATGGATTTAATACTAAAGACTAACCCAAGGCTTAGGTAGTGAAAATATAATTGTCAAACCTAAAATCCTTATAATTCAACAACAAAATGTTGAGTCAAATATCTACTTACTATGAAATATCACGTATACGCATTGTGGGTCACTAAGCAAAGCTGCTATTCTCCATCTAAGATACTGTATCTGCAATTGTTTCTATCCAGCATCCGTGGCCACTGACGAAACCAATTTCCATTCGGTTTGCAATATATTCTCATAAGCAAAAACCTAACTGCAATTTACATTTGTATGGCAGCCGAAGCATGGAGGATGGGAGCCTCTCTGTGTGTGTGGGGGAGTGGGTGTGTGGAAGAAGGATGTGGCAATACCCCATGCACCGTTATGGGCGCCATTTTGTATTCGCTTACCGTTTTGGGAACTCAACGGACTCGCATTGCAATTTCCGCTGAGCCGCGGCATATAAATAAACATTTATTTCGTGCACTTCCCGCACACACTCTCGCACACTCACACACACACACGGCATGGCAGCAGCCATGTTGCTTAGTTTTTCAGTTTGCAGTTACAGCTACAGTTACCGTTAGTTTAATTAATCTTAATTCACGACTGAAACAGACGATGTGCCGTCGCCGCCGCCGCCGCCGCCGCTGAAGCTGCCTCCATTTCCCGCTTTTCCACTCCTTCACTTCGCATGCAAGATTTTATTTATGGCGGAAAAAGAGCCACAACTAAAAAAATATAACAAAAAATCAGCCGCCGCAGCCATTTTTATATGCTTTTAGCGAGTGTTTTCTGTTTGCTTTTTATTCACTATTTGTTCATTTTATTTTCGTATTTGTTGTTGGTTTGCTGAATTTTAACCAAGCACTTCAAAAGCAGCGTTAGATTGCATAAAAGCTAGGCGGAAGTGGTAACAGCAAGCGAAGGAGCACGGGAAGGGGAGAAGGGAGGAAGTGTCCCACTCAGAGGGACTGGAAATGGAAAAGGTGGGGACTGGGGACTGGGGACTTCTAATAAATTTGGAAATTTATTTTTGTTTGCACGCATCAACAACACACAGCAAACAATATTTAAAACAAAAATTGAGTCTGCTGTATGAACTTCCCCGATCCACCGCCGCTGTGTGCATATTCTGTGAGTCACTCAATGCGCATTCGACTTTTCTGTTTATTTGGCAAATGCCATAAATCTATTTTCTAACAATAAGCACGGGGTGGAGGTTAGAGGGGTGGATCACAGGACTCCTCCATGCGAGCAATAATAATTCAATATTTCAATTTGTGTATGTTTTTTTTGTGTTTGGTTTTTGCACATTTATTTGCTACTCTTTGCACGGCATTCAAATGTCTGCCGTGTGCTGCAGCCTTTCAGCTCTGATTTTGATTCTGAATTTCAATTTTGCGTTTGCCTCATTTTTGCCATACTTTTTGCCAGAGTAAATAAATCGAATAACCGGGCGGAATATTTTAAATGCGATGTTCTGAAATCGCGAAAAATATACAGTCATATATTTGCCAAGATACTGATACCTATTGAATCTAAATGGTATTTTACCAGCTTACATGGGGTGGGAAAAATACATTTAATTGCGTGCGAAATAAAAGTGTGAATTTGATTTTAAATATTTGAAACTAGCTTGAAACATATTTACGTAAAAGAAGGCTTAATTTAGCAAGAAAATAAATTTAAAAAGTGGAATGCGCTAGGTTTCAGTTATCAATTTAATTTATTTCAATTATCCCATTTAAATTAATACAACTTCTAAATTCTTTATTAGTTTATTTTTCAATAAAGGTAATACTACTTAATTTAATTAAATTTATTATTATAAAACCTTCTAATCAATTTACATTCCTCTTTCTTCCTATTCCCATTCCCAACCCACCAACATTAATCTCTAATTTGGCTCTCATTAATTTCAATCCAAGTGCAATTCACTTTATATGTCCAATCTCCTGATCCGTGACGACCGATTGGTTTTAGTCAGAGCCGCGTTTCATGCCTGCCAATAACTAGGGGAAGGTGGCCATCAACCTTTGCGTGAGCTGTCAAAGTGACAACTGAATTGCAGTCCCAGGGAGAGGCAGCCAAGCCAAACAGAACAAAACACAACAGAAATTGGGAAAACTTTAACAAATGTCGACAGTTGCCCTGGCAGGAGAGGAGAGGAGAAGTGCGACGCAGCCAGACGATTGTTTCCCACATGATAATATATTTCTTGTGGCATATGAATTTTCATGCATTTTGAGGCCAGAACTTTCCCGATCCTTGGGCACTGCGCACGATCCCAGGAGTATTTTGGCACGGAGCAAGCATTTTTTCACTCGAGCTGTCACTCCTGAAATTACACGAAAGGAGGGGGGCTGTCGTGTGTCTGTGCGTGGGTGCTCCTTGGTTCATTCATTTTTAGCCAGCTCCTGCTTTTGTTGCTCGGCTTTCGCTTTTGACAGCTAAATGCAGCCACAGAGAAGGAGGCACGAGAAGGAGTTGCCACTCAGTTGTCAAATGTTTCTGCACTCGCAACATCATGTGCCCTCCTAAGCCCCGTCCACCCCCTCATTGCTTTTAGAAAAACGTTTTTTACCAAATTGTTGGCCAAAATGCCGCACTGACATTGAGAACGGGAGCATCCAGCACCAAGAATGACGCTAATGGAAGGCTCTGTCATTTGTTCAAAGGGAAGAGTGGCAAAAAGGGGGTAATACTACACGTAAGAGACGAGTCATATGCGTTTAATGTAAGCTCTTCGTAGTACATACGTATCTGTAAGTGTGTGTTAATTGAGACCATTCTGTGGTGGCTTCCTTTTTCTACTTTTTACAAAATTGTTTCCTATTTTGACACCTGTCGTTCCTGGCAAGTAACTTTATTTACTCCATTTGCCCGACTAGACAGCGAATTTGCCATTGCCAAGCTGAGAGACAGCTAACACAGGTAAAAAAGGGCTAGCAATTGGACAGTTTATCTTGGAATAATTTAGTTTTCAATTGCATTTATGTATTTAAAATATATGATATGGGTTTAAATGTTTTTGGAGAGTTTAATAAGCTTTAAATACTAGAAGTGAGCTCGAGTTATATTTGAATTAAATACCTGTAATTTGCACACTTAAATTCAATTAAGTTTCCTTAATAATCTGCACTAATCTGAAGTGTAAACACACCCAAAAAATAGTTTACACAATCTTGTTGCGTACTAATCCCTTGCCTTAGTTTCAACCTAATAACTCAGCTTTTGCATAGATGGCATGCTAATGAACTATATCCAGCTCCAGCAGCAATTTATTCCTGTCCTGCAGACCCATATGCCAGAGTTTCCCATGTGCCAGCGCCGTCGATTTTCCCCGGGAGCAGCCTCCACTGCATTTTCACTTAGCTGCTTTGCATATGCTTCACCTTCCGCCCGGAATAATCCCCGTCCTCGAAAGGGATGTGTAATAACTTGTGGCAATGGCAGCTGACTATTATCCTGCGAGGGAGGAGGGAGCAGCAGGCGGAGACGTGATCAGATTAGTTATTTTATTAGAAGCCCTAAAACACATTTTCCACATTTTTATCTCGAACAGAGAAAATTGAAATAAGTTTTATTTATATGGCGTATTCAATAAGGCCAGGAGGGGCTCCCAATCATAAAAACTGATGGCCACACGTGGGTGTGTGCACTTCTCCAGAATGACTGAGTGAATGAATGAATCAATATCAATGTGAGTATATACCCTGGTGCCTTGGGTTCTCAGCTCGCTGCAAGTTGCATTTCCAGGGCTTTTGCCCAACTCCAATCACGTGAATAAAGGCAGTCACAGCAGCAGTGGCAGCAGCAGCAGCAGCAGCAGCAGCAGCAAAATCTGCTAACTGCAAATGTTCAATACAATTTGATTATGAGGGGGGCTTGGAAATGGGAAGCGAGTGCCAGGCAACTGCACTTGATCGAGTGCCATGCCATGGCATTTGAGTGGCTTTCGAACAGCCAAGCCAAGTCAGTGAAAATTGCATAAATGCATGGCACTTTTCCACGATTGCATTGGCAACTCTGTTAACCCTGCCACACGCAATCACCAGGCCCCCGCCCATTGCCACTCTCGGCCCTCTGGCTGTCTGCTTTCAATATTCAAAACAGTTGGTCCCATATGCAAATGTTTGGCAAATGCCAAACTTCGGGGGAAAGAGCTGTCCGCTACTAGCCCGAAAAACGAAAAGCGGAACACTCGAAGAAAAGGTGACTCATGCGTATATTTTCAACAATTAAAATGGCGATTTGATGGATAAAATACTTGGAAATATTAGAGATAAAAGCAAGTTCCCAGACAGCTTAAGTTAATTTATAAATACAATGTTAAATATTTTCTCCAGGTAATCAATTCTGTTCAGTGTAGAATGCATTGCACAGGAAGCTGGGAAAAATCAACGGCAGCAGGACAGGATAAGCAATGACTGGATCCTGCCGGGGACACCCTGAAAACAAATGCACACAAATGACCCATGTGCCACAGAACCCGAACCTTGTCCACTGCCCTTGGGGCTGGAAATTGATGGTAATGACGGGATGAGAGGATGAACGCAGAAGGCTCCCTGTTCGACGGGCAATCAGACAACAATTGTTAATAATAAATGCATAATTTCCAATTGAATTTGGAATGTTTTTGTTTTGCATTTCGGTGCGACAGAGAATTGATTAACGAGTCGATTGAGACAGGAAGCCAAAAGGAAGGGGGCATCAGACGAAGCTATATGTGATGGGAATTGTTGTATGTCAAGTAGAGATTTTTATAAAAATAATATGTTTTTAAACTGTAGTATAGAGATTTTCATTTGTATTTCTTAAAGTGCTTTCTATCTTATTATTAAACTAAGTAGAGGTGCAGATAACTTTCTTAGCCACCTTGAATTTCATTAAATTTCAATTGTATGCCTTACGAGCTTAAATTACATAAAGCCATTCATGTTTATATTTATATCAGGATAATGTTAATAATCTTTTATGGGTTCACAGAGCTAATGTCCTTCTATTATCTGCCTCTATTCATTAGCATGCTCCTTTGAGGTCCTTAAAGACCTCCCTCGATGACCTCTTCACCTGCCCCCGGCCAGATGGCACCTCGAAAATTACTTAACCCCATATCGCCCACTCACAAAAGTCACTAAAATTTAAATTCGATTTAGCCAAGCGTAAACTAATCATAAATGTGGCATAAGCATACGAAATATCCGTCGCTTTTGGGCAACAGTATTTTTATTGTTTTCGATTAAAAAGTCATAAAAATTAGTGGCACCGGGAAACATATGTAAAACGGACAATTTACTTAATTAGATGGCAGCGTGGTCCCTGCTCAGAGTTGAAAAATAAGAGGCGTTTTCTGGTGCGCTACTTTTCCAGGGCAGCTGCTCGGATCAGATCGGGTTCTACCCAAAAATTAGGAACCACCAAAAAAAAGTGAAGGTAGCCGAGAGAGCGCTAACCCACCTGCCGGAACTTTAACCAAAAAAATTAAAAAAAAGAACACAAACCCGATCGTCACAGGGGGAAACCAAAGCCAAACTGTACCAACCACGCCCACATCGGCCCGCAATTACTGCGTTAGTGTTGCTCATTAAAGTTGATGTCTTAATTCGGAGAGTTTTACATGCAGCAGCCAGGACACACGAACCGAACCGCAGGCACCCTGTAATTAGGCGCCGCGCCAACAGCCACCAGTCAGGAGTCAGCAGTCGGCAGTCAGCAGCCAAAAACCAAACACAGATCCCGAACCCAGACCCAAAACCAAACGCAACGAAACCGAAAACAAAACGAATGAAATGAAATTGTTAACAAATGAATTTTACCACGAAATTGGCCCCAGGGCCGGCGATGTGCATGAGGATGAGCGAGGACCAGTTAACTGGAAAGACAAATAACAAGGGGAGCCGCGCTTTAGTTTATGGAATTCGGATACACTATTTAAATATTTGTAAAAATGTTTCATTTTTAGTTAGCAAAAGTTGGAAATACTGTATATTTTGAGACTAGTTTTGTGGGATTTACAAATGTTGTATCCTTGTAGATGAACTATAATTTCAAATAATTCAATACAAAAAAGCTCTTCTTCAGTCTAACATATTCCAAATCTCCTTTATCTTCTCAGATACGAAACCCTTTTCATGGTCATTATCCCCACTCAGAGGGCATTACAAGAGGAAAGTCTTGCATTGCCTTTTGATTACGCGCTTGGCAATTAGGCAGAGTCTGCCGAGGATCCGGTCCGCCGTGGGCCCCTTCGCCATATGATGAAGTTGTCAGTGGCCGGAGCTACCGTTTCATGTGTGGAACTGGTCTTCTGTTGATTTAGCCATAATCATTCTTGTTGCCGCTCTTGGCCGCAAGCTGCTGACTGCAGGATAGCTGCAGAATTGCAAATAATTTTGCTTTATGGTGCGACTTGAATGGCCAATCGATTTGGGCCCAAAGGGCTGCGGATGAGAAATGTTAATGTGGTATGGGTGGGGCTTTAACTGGATTTCGTGGCCAATTGAATGAATTGCTTAATCAGAGAGCGCGGCAGCTCAAGCTTAAAGATTGTAAAGCGATTGAACTCATGCAAAAATCAAGAGTGCTTGTATTTTATTTCGCCCATCAGTATCCCCTTTGTCAGCCACAATGCAAAATCTGCCACGGCATCTGCCAAAGACAGGACCTCACATCCTGCGTTCGATACGCCATGCAGAGGGAGCTGGCTTTGTCCTGAGCCAGGTAGTCGCATCTTCCGCTCGCCTTGGGTCCTTTTATTACAACATTTTTATCAATGGCCTGGACACAGCCTTTATAGAAGGATGCTGCTGATGCCGAGCTTTAGTTCCGCTGCTTTGATTTCCCTGCTTCCTCTGGGATCAAACAACTTTATCTCATCCCAAGTGCGACGTGTTCATCTGTGTGTGGGTTCCTGCAGCTGTGCTGTTTGTTTTCATGCTTCCAAGGACTCCCCCAGGACACGCTACTAATCACAAGTCGTTGCCAGTTGTCACTTCCTAATGAGAGAGTGCAACACAACACCCAAAAAACATTCCGACACTGCAACCAAAACGAACACATTTCTGAATATTTATTCACATAAGAGAACATTTTTTTTTGCTCTCAAGAGAGCATGTATAGAAGGTCACTCTTTCAAAACAGAGATTTTGGTATTTTAGTTTTAAATAAACATTTTCCTCAGTGCAGACGCGGAAAAACTGCCGGAATTCAGGCGCAGGCTGCATTGCCACATGTGTGGGTCCTTCCGCGTGGCGTCATCAAGTGTGTTTGTGTCTGGGCGCTGAGCCTGTTGCCCGACACTTGATTTCCCAGGCCATCTAATTTTATGCCTTTGCAGTGTCAACTGTCAACTGCGTGGCAACAGTTTCGTCGCGTTGCAAGGTCGTCCTTCGCAGCGAAATTGGATGCCTCCCAAAGTCTCTGTGTTTATATTTAAATGTGCCAGCAGCTCCGAATCGGATAGGTCGCATCCTGTTGATGTTCCATCTACTATGGATTCCTTTGCCTCATCAGCACCTCATTAGGTTCCCTATGTGGACGGGCAGTCGTCATCACACGCTCGTAATGCGATTCGAGATCCCTTCACTTGAAAATAAATGCACTGGACTCAGTTCTCATAAATTTCTCGGTGACTAGCGAGTAAATATTACTCAAAGCATATGAAATGGATTTTCACAGTGTTAATTATTCCACTTCAAGATACTGGGTCAGAGTTTCGGTGTCGAGTTTTACTTTAGACTTACTTGGACACTGTCAGTACACGAAATGAATTTGAAATGTGAGTCCTTTAAGTAAATAGTTTGCTTAGAAAGGAATATTTATTTATATTGCTTCTAATCAGTATGAAAAATTCGAATATTTGGAAATAGCAATAAAATATTTATTCGAATTATTTTATTCCCAAATATTGTATAATATTCCCCTCGAGTATCGTCCTGCTAATGTCCTTCTTTGATATAATCTTATCAGTTATTATTGTAGATCACATTTTGTAAGGGAATAACTTAACTTATTCTTCTAGCCAAAGCAGCTTCCCCCTTGGCTAAGGACATTCAAAATATGTTCCTCCCCCTGTGATATCGAAATAATTCACTTTTAAAGTCCTTTTCCGGCCGTACCCATCGATTCTGGTATCACACATGGCATAATACTCGTACATGGGAGTTGTAACGAGATTGCCGTTTCATGGTGACCAGCGACTGGGGGTGAATTTTGTGATCCCCTTCAGAGGGGAGAACTTCTGGGGTTAAGCTCTCTCGCCGGCTCTCGGCTGTTGCACGTTGTTTTTTATGTTTTTAATGGCAAATGTAACATTATTTATAACTCAGCGGCGCAGGGATAATGCCATATTAAATGTCAACTGCACTAGAATAAGACTTCGGGGACCCTCACACACGAGGACACAAATCCCAAACATGAAAAATCTATTGCCCGGCCACAATTCTTTCTTCTGCCGGATGGTCTTGGAATTGGGGTAGTGGCCGGGCAAGTTAAATCCTTAAGATGTCCTGGCGGCAAAGTAAATCCGGCGAGGTTACCTTTTCCAAGAGGGTTGACCTCGGACCGCAGTCCTTTGTTTTTACGCGCCACTGAAGACATCGAAAGGGAGTCGTCGCATATGACAGGACCGAGCCCTGAGTCCTGAGTCTAAGAGCCGGAGTCCTGCGCTCTCATTTTCAATTCAGCTCACATGGCCACATCTGTCCCCTCCTGCCCTGAATCTCCTGTTTTCTGGCTTTTTTCGGCTGCTCCCACTTCCTTCGGCCTGTCCATCCTCCATTGATTTATGCGCCAGCAATGCGCTCGTGTAGCTCTGGCCCAGCCTGTCGTGTCCTTTTGGCCATTGTCCACTCGGTTCCTTGCGCCCCACCGGCTACTTTGTTTCACTTTGGCCACATTTGCGGCTCTGTTTTGTGCATGCCCAGCATGTCCGATAATGACCACAGAGAAATTTCATTATCCATTCGAAATTCGTTTTGTAATTAATTTAATATATCCACAGGATATTCTCTATATGACTAGTCTATGTACATTTCCTTTGTAGATCGGCACTGAGGCCATCAAGATTTCAACACGTAATTGAAGCTCAATCAAATTTTTGCCCAAACTTCGGAAGGGGTCAATTAGTTCAATGAGAAAGCTTACGAGTTTTTGAATGATATATAAATATTCAAAATAAATTATTTTTTGTTATAACATTTTGAGTATGCAAGAACTAATTGGAATTTTTACTGAATAAAATAGCTTAATCTGGAGTCAAAAAATGTACTTTATCGAAATGAATTATTTGCCATTCCCTTTCCATTAATTTTAGAATTTATTTTTCCACGAAAAAACAAACCTAGCTCATTCCTTTTCCATATTTTAAATATATATTTTCTCACAATTATTAATTTTGGTATATCAATACCCGAACTACTTTATCCTTTCCATCAATCTATCATGAGCCAAGTTGTAGCTCATTCGAGTGTTCATATTGGCCAGCTTATCTGGGCCCGGGCACACTTGTCCAGAATAATGAGCAATGAGCTGGAGATGCCGAGGGAGCGGAGGGAGTTCGATCCCTCAACGCTTCGGTTGCACAGCCGGCGGCGGTCTTTTGTCTAATTCTATCAATTTAATTAGTTTCTTGCGCTCCAATTGCTGGCCAGTCCTCGTCCATTTCCACAGCTGTATTCTCGGTCGTATCTGTAGCTGAGATGCTTCCAAGGAAATTTGCACAAAACAGTTTGCGGTCGAATCACGTACCAAATGAGCAGCAGGAGCGGCGAAAGGAGCAGAAGGAGGCATCCAGGGACGGGGAATAATGGCCTGGTTGTTGGGGGAGTGGCAGCTCCTTGTTCACACCTCCTGCCATCGATCATAAGGGCGGACTTTCGACTTTCGAGTCTCCGATTATGGTTTAAAGTGAAAGGAGCCGTTTGACTCATTGGCTTCTGCTCAATCATGGCCCATCAATCAGCCGAAACCGAGGCTGACTTTTCATTTGTGCTGTCAACTCCTTCTTTTTTCTGGTTTTGGTTTTGGCTGTCCCCGTTTGCCTTTGCGGTTCCCGCTCCTTCGCTGGCATCTCACTTTTCAACAGGACTGCCGAAGCAGCTGATATCCTGTGCCGGACCCGCCCTTTGTTGGATTGTTGCATTGTGAGGTGTGAAATGTGCTCGGCACTCGGGCATATCCTGTTGACAGGAGCGCATCCGACTGCCTGCTGGCCTCAGGTCCTTTCTTCTTATCGCTGCCCCCTCCTCGGAGCGGCGTTTTTGTCTAACATGTGTCCTACAAATGTTCCCCCGAAGGAGACGACAGCCTCATCGACATCCTTATCCTCGTCATTGCTGCTCCTCTTTCATTTTTAATTTATGTTCTCATCCTTGATCCTTTTTTGCCTTTTCCATCGCGCTTTGTTCATCGACCGTCTAATAACTCAATTAAATGTTCTGCGCTTGGCTATCAATGTGTAATCTCGAAGAAAATGTTTGCCGTACCTTTAATTCAATATCCTGTTCGTGGCTAGAAAAAAAAAAACGACAAACCGCAGGCAGGATGCGCCGGGATACACGGCACACGGCAGTCGCCGGACCGCGATTCCTGCCGTAGGAAGCAGAAATCATTACAGCAATGACAGGAATATCAATTTACCCACGGGACCACGGCGAATCCAAACGAATCGAATCCAACCAGAACGGCACAAGATGCGAATTGCCCCGGGGAGGGGACCGCTTTTTCCATGCCACGCTTAATTATGTCTTGGAATAAGAATATATCGCGAATTCCCTTGAAGGAGGACGGATATGAGATAGAGATGCCAAGAAATTTGAAAGTGTGACAGGTAATAACATTAATAAAATAAATATTTATCATAGCGTCTTTTAACTGTTTTGGATTACAAATTTTTTTTCAAAACGTTCATATTATTTAAAGATTTTCAAAACGGCCTTAAAATGAATTTCTTTACTTTAAAATTCAATCAAGAGCTTTATTTCAATCACATTAAATTAGTTTCACATCATTTCAATTAAAACCTATATTGCAAGATAAAATAAGATAATAATTAAATTTCTATTTCCAAAAATTTTACCTCTCCCTGTTATTATTCTTTTAAAATCTAAACTGCAAAAAAATCGAGATAACCCCAAGTCACAGTAATCACAATTCCCACAACATGGATCACGGTGACAGTGATAAAATCATCAAAGTGGCATCTTCCATACCTGCAAGACATGTCAGGCAATGACTCATTGCCGGAAGCAAGGAAAACGGCAGGAAAATTTGCCGGCTCATTGTTAATACACTCAAGAAATCGAGGAGATTTCAAGAAGCTAAGGAAGGAGTGTGAGGAGGTGGGGCCGGGCAAGTGCAAATCGAATAAACACCGCAGGAAATCAAGATGAAAAATTCTAAAGAAAATGCAAGAGCATAATTGCAAGGTAAGGGGGATTAGGCGGAAGAACCTGAGCACGGATCAGGTATAGGTATATAGTCGGTTCAGAGGCGTTCTTTGGCCTAATTAGAGGATCTGCGGGAGTAAATCCCTCTCCTGAGCCAAAGCCTACTTAAGTGCCAGCTTGAGTCCGATAATTGTGGACTAAGATCCGGGGACCATGACCAAGAACCAGACCAAAACCAATCAGCCACTTCATTTGCATTTTAAGCAGCCGATTCTGAATGCATTTCGGGAAATCTGAAAGCAGCTTAGCAGCGGTTTGGTGGGCGTAGGTCGGAGCTCCTTATGGAATTATCGATATTATTAGGGGCATAATTGAGCTATTTATAAGAGCAGCCAGGGACTAGGGGCCAGGGTCCAGCGACCAGATGATGTAACCTGAACAGAGTTCCACAAAACGAGCTGTGAAACCGTAGGTGTCGGCTGGGAAAATGGGACCTGTGAAGGGAACTCCCGCTGAACACCTGCGCATTCATTTCGGCTCCGATGGAATCGGGTTCGTTCTTAATTAAAAGCTGCCTTCCAACACACACAGACCTACTCAGTGGGATGCCCGACCCGACCCCCAGCCCTCGTGGCCATTCCACACCATCAGATCCAGTTGCATCTCCATCTCCGCCGCGTCTCCCACTCGGAGGCCAAACAAAAGGGCCGTGGAAATGTATCGCGCCGGGAAGCAAACAACGGCAGTCAAAAGAACGCATCTGGCTACCCGACGAAATTAGGTGCTGAGATTCCAAATTGACTCTGGCCTCATGCTGCTGATTAGCCGCTGATAAGTTGCAGCAATCAATGCAAGGGAGCTGGGAATATGTAAATTTTGTATACCTTTTTCAAATCCCGTGTCCAACCCGAAATATGTGGGCTCCAAATGTGACACTATTGTCTGGCAGCTGTTCTTATCTTAACTCCTTTTCCACATCTCACCCGACCAGTTTGAAACGTCTTAATCATGTGAGTCTTTCTTGTTCCATTTCCCTTTTTCAACAAATTTCGTTTCTCCCAAATTGGTTTCTCGGTTTACTGCATTACCTGGCCAAAATGAAGTTATCAATGGTATCGGTCTTTGGAATTGATTATAATATTATGCTGAAAATTAAAGAGAGACACTTCATTAAGATCGTGTTAATGCTGATTTGGTTTGTGTTTTCCTACAAAAAGTGTGAAAGTTGCAAAGACCTTGGCAGGGGAAAACAAGATTCGTTTGAATAGGTGAAGAAAGTCGCATAACATTTGAATAAAACAGTAATATTGGTAAGGAAAAGGTGAAAGACTAAACTGACAAGTCTTATAAAGTTTATTTACTTTAGTTTTTGTTAGTGTCTGTTATTACCAATAAAGAATTAATTTGTTGCCTCGTTGCTGAAATTTAAATCAACTCAAACAGCTAACTTGTTTATTTTAGTTATAAAGAGTAACATTTGATTATTCTTTCCACGACAGCAAATAAGATCTATTCCATATTTGGAGCATTACAAATGTCATTGCCAAACCTTTTTATATTTATTTTCCTTGACTTCCCATTCACTCTTTCAAGTTTAAAGGAATAACATTATTTCATTGAATCCTAAAACATTATGTCAATTTCAATTTGTAATGCCCTGTTCCCTCCCAGCCTCCGAGCATCCCTACGAAACCCTATCGTGTCACCAATATTGCCAATATTGCATTTCTTGGCTGACAATCGAGAGTCTAAACAGCGTTAAGCCGCTACTAAGTGTCATGTTGAACACATGTACATCAAATTCAATCAAATCAAAAATGAAAAACTCGCTTTCGGAGAGAGTGATGGTGGAAGGCCTCCGTTTTCGGAGCTATTTTATGTGTCCTGTCATTTGTCTGTCAATCAACTGTCGCATATATTTTGCAATAAGGGTTAATTTACGCTCATAATCCTCGAGGCCTGGAGGACGATTGCAGCAAATTTTGTCACACACACACACACACACACACACACGAACACTCTGGGGGGAGAAATATGTCCTCTTCTCTATTGATTTTTAATGCTGATTGACAATCGCAGCGAATGTGTTGCCACGGGTGCTGCTGGCATGGCCCGACTTGCAGTTTGCTGCGACACAACTTGCTGGATATTTGCATAATTTTTCCACAATTACGAGAAAGCCTCAAATCGCTTTCCCCGTTTGAGCTCATTTAATTGCCGCATAATTGTCCGGCCTCCATTATGATGATGAGCGAGGTGGAAGTGGGCGGTGTCCGTACGGCGTCGTGTGTCATTAACGGAGGCCCTGAAAACTGAAACCCAAATACCCACCTCGACCGACGACCGCATCAATTAGATGAGGTAACAGCGCTGCAAAAATATTGGCATGTGTGTAGTGCGGTAAATGTGCAGGATAATGGCGTCCATTGTCCTTCGGCCGCATCCCAAAAAGCTAATCATCCCGCCAAGAGCGCATTCCCACTCATAATTGTTGCCCATAATTATTGCCATGGCACGCGGGAGGGGACTCGGGCTTGGTTCTGGTCCCAGGATCTCAGTGGGTTCCATCATTCGTCCCGGTCGACGCAGGGGTGTTGCCTGGTTGCGGCTTATTCACACGTAATAGTTGCGTTCTTATTTTGTTCCGTTTTGCGCAAAAACCCACTATTGTTGTTGCAATAATTTAAGGATTATATTCATAAGCCCTGAGCACAGCATTTATCTAAGGGACGTCAGCAGGCGGCGGCTATCCGGGTTGATGCATACGCTTCCATGCCATATCCGGTGTGGCTGAGTTTTGGCTGATCAAGGCGGCTCTTTAAGTTCCCTACAGCTTCGAAATTTATTTCATTAATCATAAAATACAGTAGATATGCAAAGTCTAATATATTTTCATTTAAGAGGAGTATTTGTTCATTCCCAATTAAATTGTTTTAAATTCTTAAAATAATATTAAAATTTAAGTACAATATTTTCCATAAAGGCAGAGTCTTTGCTGATTCGTTGTCTTTGACACAGTTTGTACTCAGGATATTTCCATCGACCATTAATCCTCACATCTTCCGGAGTAGGGCAGCGTGCAAGGAAAATGTTAACCGCAAAATTAATGAGCACAAACTAAATCAAACGAAGCACGAAGTACGCCGCTGGCTGTCGCTCGGTTCGCTGATTTTACCACCCATCGGTGGTGGGTTGACCACTGTGCAGCTATAGCTCCTCGGCAAGCTTCAATGGGTGGCGGAAGAAGGGGTGGCAGATTGCATTCGGAGAAGATAATGCAAACATACGCTTGTTTGCACAGGCAGCAGAGAGCAGAGCGAACGATTTGATGCTAATCGCCAGGGACAATTTAATCTCTAATCAAAATTCAAAATTCGCAAATTTCCGAATCAAGCAGAGAGAGAGAGAAAGCGGCAGCGGGAGGGTAAGTGGTGTGGGGAGTATGAGAACGGCATTAGTGAGTGCAATCATCGGTTGTCCGGAGGGGTAACTTGCTGCATTAACCGAAGGCTATTAAGCAACAGAACACGCAATCGTTTGCTTTATTTGCCGAGCCGAAGAACGCATTTAAAAACTTATCAAGTTGCACTGCAGAAAATATATTAGGTAATATAAAAATAAATGTATACAAATATACAATTTAATTTGGCTCGCTGATAAACAAGACAAGATGTTTTAAGCTTCTTAATTCTTCAAAAATAATTGACCTAAAAAATGTTTTAACAATAATATATAAATATATATTTTAGGTCTCAAAGTATCAAAGATTAAATAATTTTCTTAGTTAATAAAACCACATTTTTAACAGTGCACTCACCCTCTAATTCTGGAACTTCCCCCCCTGAGGGTAGACTTTGCGTGTTTGTTATTGTTTGCCCTGGCAATGCATGCGTTTATTGGAAATCGGAAAAATATTATTTTGTTTACATTACCAAAGGATTTTCACACGTTCCAGTGAATCGACCACCGTCGACCAAAATATTTAATTATTGATTTATAGCGCTGGATAACCAGCTAACGGCCATCTAACCCCTTGGGCCGCGAGCCCATTAAAGGGCGCTGCGTTAACGAGAAAACTAAATACAAAAAAAAAAGAAGAGAAATCCAGGGAAACATACAGATCTTTAGAGGAGGAATAACGAGCAGGTTGCCTGAGACTGGATCGGCACTTCGCTTTGAAGTTGCTAGTGGCACATGCAGCCCGAGATGTCTGCCGGTCTCCTCCTTTATTACCATTTCTTGTTTGATTATGGCAAACGGATAAATGCAGCCAGCGGCACAGGGCGTAGGACAAACAGAACCCACGAAATTTGGATGCTGTATGCGGCAGTTGTTGATTCACATTCACAGATTGTAAAACTGCATTGGCCACACTTCCCAAACCCAATCCCAATCCCAATCCCTCGCGACTCTCGGCTCTCGGCTCTCGACTCGCCAAGACAAACAAACAAAGATCGAAAATTTCGAAACTCCACTCGCACAGAGTCTCTGGAAAATCCGTTGCACCTTTTCCTGAAACGACGCGCGACGTAGGACAAACAATACAAGGAATTGCCGATTCCTGGTTCCCAAAATGCAGGAGAGCAAACAGGAGAGTAGGATCCCAGCGGTCCCCTGGAAGTCGATTGTGTAATCGACATTAAGCCGACGTGGACAGGCTTAGGCTTGTCCAAGAAATTAGCATGCCGGCCCAATGAACACGATTGCGGCATCAGAGAATTCAGAATGTTTTGGTGACTTTTGAATGTAAATGTATAAATAGAAGGTTTCAAAAAATATAAATATATAAATGCAATTATTCTTTAAAGCCTACCTATAGCTTCTAATCAGATTCATTCTTTACAAAATCAACATAATTTCAATGTAAATAAACATCAGTTTCCGAATTTAATTTTAAAGATACCCCTAAAAAAAATACGGCTAAATATTGTTAAATCAAAATAAATGTGTTCTATTCATTTTTATTTCACACCTTCGAGCCCCATAATAGAATCCTTTCAAAACTTTTCTATGGCTCACATTTCTTTTCAAATGTTAATTCAACGGACTCTATTAAAGTCAGCTTAGAGCAATCCAAAGGCGGAAAAATCACCACCGGCAAACACTTTTCATTGAGTTTAAACCCTAGGAGGAAATATCAAAATAATAAACCATGAGCAGACGTATCTGGTAGACTGGTGACAACAATGATTTGGCTGATAATGAAGAAGTTGGTAACTCAAAGGAAGCTGCCACTCAAAGGCGTCGATTCGAAGGGAAAAAGATGTTGTCACCGGACTTATCCTGCGGAACAGAAGATTCCGTGTGAGTGTGCGACGAATGAAAGCCTCACTTTGATTCACAGTTGAATTCACGGGGCCAAAACGTGTCCGCAACAAATGAGCAGCCGCAGATCCCATAAAAAATGGCCTGAGAATGCGTGTACCTTGGAAATCGGTGGCTGAACAAAAGGGAAATCTTTGCGGAAAACGTTCGGCATCATAATTCGATTGTCCACTCAAATGAAATCGAATGCACAAATCAGAAATCACATCGAGGGGAAGTGGGTCGAGGCCGAGGGTGAAACGTTCCCAGAAGGAAGCCGCTGCAGTTCCCAAGCAATAATAACAATAATTGTTGTGTTGCTGCCTCGATAAGCATATGGCCACAGGAGGAAGTGCGAGGACTCCCCCTAATGGACTGCCAGGATCTCCACTCAAGTGTTAAGTGTCAGATGCAGGATAAAAGCGTGCAGCGTGCTGCGTGCAGCATTCGGCGTACAGCGTGCATTCTTACACCCGAGCAGCGGCAGGATATTTGTGTGCTTGGCCTGGCCTGGGCGATTGCCAAACACATCACGGCCAGCAATCGCACTCTTAATGCATACTTCAAGGCAACTCGGGGCGTTGGCATCACGATAAGGACCTTTAACAAATGACAGCTCGAAAATCAGAGTCCGTAATTTTGTTAGCCTGTGCGGGTGTTTGCCTGTTTAGCCAGGACTCCTGCGACAGGCAGGCTTCGTTCGACACACGCTACCAAAGTCAAGTTCAATTTTTGCAATGCACTTTAAATGTTATCGGCAAGGACCCCGCACTGCAGAGAACGGAGGATGGGAATCGGGGGAGGCTTAGGCAGTGCAGGGACCATGTGCTCGACGATAAGGATTAACCACACATTCGGGTTTATCGCAGCCACAAGAAAGGGGAGTGAGATATGAGACTACGAAGGCGATTAAGAGTTTGAGAAAAATGAAAGCGATTATTGGTCTTTAAAGCTATTAAATAAAGCATTTTATTGAGAGCAAAAATTTAGAATAAAATTTAAATAAAATAAAGCATTTTAAAGTTTGTCTGAATAAAGAGCACATAGAAATTTGTTAAGAGCAATAACTTTCCTGGAAAATATTGCACAATACCGAACTTCTGATCCAAGGAGCATAGATAAACATTTGGCCAGGCATAATATTTAATAAATGCAAATAACTTTTGAATTACAGCGGGGCGGGAGTTGGCAAAAACAATTTGTCAACATTTATTCTGGATGGCATAATTTCCGAGTTAACAATTCCATCCGAATCCTAGGCCAGCACTGTGGCCAAGGGGAATCCCGCCCCAAACTCCATAATCTGGCCATCTCTGAGTGTGTCTGTGTGCCATCCGTTTGCCATTGTCATTTAGTTAAGAGTTTCCTTAATTGCAAACATGTCATCCGCCCCCGCCACAGTCCGCAGAGGATGCAACAGTTGCCCCAGCAAAATGATTTGGAGCAGAAAATTGTGCAAACAGGACGAGGATGAGGACGAGGCCGAGGCCGAGGACGAGGACGAGGACCAGGCGGGAGCATCTGGACGACCAAGTGAGTGTGCATCCTTGGCCACAGCGTAAATAAATAAACGCATATTTAGAATAACATTCGTGAAAAGCTCCCTCGGGAAAGACCAGCTGGGAACGGGGCCCAGGGAAAGCAAAGTGAATTGCAATTGCGATTCGTGTTTTAGCAGCTTGCCGCCCTGAACGGATTTGATAAAAAGTTAATCACATAAAATGCACTTGGCTGACTTCTCCCCCTCATAAATCCGAGTCACAGTTCGCAGTTCCCAGTTCCCAGTGCCCAGTCACTGCTGCGGCAGTGAGTACTCATAAATAATTGTCGGAAGCTCCTCCCAGATTAGCCGCCAGCAAGTTGTCACAGAAAGTTGGTTGGGTTGGTGTCAACTAATTGCCAGTAATTTGGTTTTGTGGCCCGACGACACTCCTCCCCAGCTTAAACTGGGATTTGCCGTGAGGTAGTGGCAGTGTGTGGAAATTTGTAATTGTCAAATATTACATTAAAATATTGCGGGAGCTTGTATTATGCAATTAGTTGGCCAAAAGTTAAGCGGACAGATTTTACAAGCACGAAGAACTTTGACACAGTTCTTGGAATGATTAAATGAGTAATTACGGAATTATCATTTTATCTGATGTATAATTAACTCGTAGAGTTATTACAATTCTTTGAATGAAAACTAATTTAAATTGAAATTAAAATCTAACTAGATGGGAAACCAATTTCTTAGGCCCTTTACTCTTTCACACTCGAATGAAGTATAAAGTTTGAAAGCATTTCTTTCCATTCAACCTGAGATTGATTAGTTTACCCGTAAGAAATTGGTTAGCCCAAAACTGAAGATCTACTTTCCATTGGAAAAGAACAATCGCTGTCCATTAGGGACAATCTCCTCGCCACTTGTCCATTCAAAATTTTCTGGTTAACAGGTTCATTTTACAAGAATCCAATTTTCTCGCCAGTCTCCTTTCTTGATACGCTGCATTAAGTGCAATAAGCGGAGCCAAATAGCAACAACAAACAAATCTCTCACAAAGTGAACCATAAAATTGTACTCAAGTCGTTACCGATAGGTAAAAAGAGCGCCTCTGAAGCTGGAGTTTGCGGCAGATCATTAGAAACTGAAGGTTTGGAGTCAGTTCTTCAGGTGTTTGGAAAAATATTAAGAAACGAAATTAGTGCAGGCAAGCGTTTTACGTTTAATGATGCTGAAATTGTATTTCTTTTACGAGAAATAAAATTCCAACTCTTAACGGATTGTGGCGATGTGAAGGCCATTAAAATGTGAAAAGTCGTAAACTAAAAATTGGTAGTGGGCAGACAGTCGAAGGGACAAAGGTGGGAACGAGTGGATCGAGTGGTAATTAGTATTAAAATGCATTAAAAAGAAGTTGGGAGAAAAAACCCAAACCCAAACAATTCGTTGAGGAAAGGTCGTAAATAAAGCCATAAAAATGTAAACCAACTGCACCGACCGACTACCAAAATGAAACTGTGGAAACTTAATTAGTTTCAGTCGCTAACGGTGAACTTAGGGTTCTCAAAAAAAAAAGACAGAAAAATGTTTAAAAAAAAACTGCAAGTTCCAAGCGATAAACTCCATGTGATAACAATTAATTTCTGGGTGCTCCACTCCACTCTCAACTAATTTATGAGTGCAGCCTGTTGACATCTGCGTTTTTGAACAGTTCGTAAAACCCGGGACTCGTATTTAAAGCATTTTCGAGTGGCCATAAAGCGGAAGCAGCTGCGTGGGCGATGGTGACAACCCTGGCAGGGTCCCACGGAATTGCTGAAAACAGGAATTACAAGCTCGATTGATTCGCAATGCCCGGCCTGATCTCTAGATAATTATTTTCAAGTTGCCATCGCCGAATGGGGAAGTACAAATACTGTCTGTGTCCTTGCAAACCCTACGTACATACCTCTCCCCGTTTTTGTCATCTCTAATCCAGGATCGAGCTGCGCTGTAGGTGCACCAGGGGATAATCCTGTCGGGCCACAATGCGCTGACGTTTGTGCCAGAGCTGTTGACATGCAATTTGTTGAGTGTTCAACCCCGCTAGGTCTTGGCCCTCGCTCCTCAGTCCTAGGACTCAAGTCCCAAAGGCCGTGGGATTGGCGAACAATTGACATTTACCCAGACCAGGTGACAATGTGAGCCAAACTCGAGCCTCCTGATGCGGATGCGAGTGCAGCGACTCGAACTCGGCTTTGGATTTGGATTTAGCCCCACGGCTTTGGCTTATTATTTGGGCATGTTTTCCTCATTTTTTTCCAATTTGTTTTCCCATTCTTTAGTAGGTTCTTTGACAAATTGAATACGTGATGTATGCGGCCTTTTTGAGGTTTGTAAAAAGCATAAACAAGGAATTGTTAATCGAAAACATACAAAACTCTTGACCCTCGTAAAAAATCTGAGTTATTGGGTTTGAGCAGATTGATCTCAAGTGAGCTCTATACTCATAGTTTAAAATTTCGTATAGAAATCTGCAATACTCTTAGTTTTTTGATTATTTCTTATAACTTAAATATTCTCTTAACAATACAATTTGCTCATCTCTGAGCTTCACGGCGAGTAGAGCTTATCTTTGGCTCTCCTTCTCCCTGAGATACCCCACAGCTATTTACGACTTCGTGTGGGATATTTATGAACTGTTAATTTGCTGCACACACACTAACAGTAGCCACTGTAAATGGCCAGTGCAAAACTTAATTAATTGCAGCTAATGTGATTCCCGGCGAGGGAGCAGGAGGGAGGCAGGCAAGCCGCAAAAGTGAGCTGGATGCTCTCGGAGCTGGAGATACCAGGAAGCTAGGAGCAGACAAGGGTCCGAGGACTTGCAATTTAATAAATTATGAAAACTGCAACATGTACAACACCACTCCCGGGGGGAGTGGCTTAGAACGAGAATTAAATAAAAGTATGTTTAATGTAATTTTTGAAGCAGCCCAGCAGAAGATTCAGCCGGAAGCTGGGAGAATTCTGTGGTGGAAATAGGAGTATATATACTTATAAAGACAGAGAAGCCTGCTGAGCTCGACTAATTGGGTCAGCTTAGAGGACGTAAAAGCTGAGCTGCTCCGGGGTTAAGCAGCTGCGCAATTAAGTGCACACAGCTACTTGGTCGAGTTGAAACTATTAACATGATCCCACAATATTTTATTTATTTTAAATTGAAGAAACTAAAAGTGAACTAAAAGTCAGCTAACCTCAGCTCTTCAGCACACCGCCCACTCCCATTTAGCTGAAAGCCACAGCTCACTTGTTTCGCCATCCGTGCCTGCTCGCCGCTGGTGGAATCCGAGAGCCCGCGACCAGGTCCTGAGCTGCCAGCTGGCATAATCATTAGTGGCGTAGTGGCTACGACTGAGCGGGTTCAGAGTCAAATCCCACCCACGCACGCCGCCTGATGGCTGGAGCAGCCCGATCGAGGCCGGAGGAGTAAAACATTTCCATGAGCTGACGATTTGACAGGCAACTGCAGGACGGCGGACGGAGGACGGAGCTAGTCTTCGGCACTGCCACTTACCCAAGGAGGTAAAATATGCGTAGTCGATGCTGTTGTTGGTTTTAAATTTCAAATGGCTTCGTGTGCTTCTTTGCTCCGTTCATCGCCTTTCATTTTTCGCTGTGGAAACCCACTCGGCGGGGAAGTCCCCTCGAAGTACTCCAGAAAGCCGCACGCAACAGCGAATTGCATTCATTATATCCGTATTCCATCTCCATCTCCATCGCATTCAACGTATTTGCATTTTTCGTGAGCCAAAAATGGCTGGAAAATACTTGACTAATGTTTTTGGCACCGCCTTTGTTGTGACCCCCCGTCCCCCGTCCCCCGTCCTGGCAAACAGATTTAATAGGATTTTAGTGCATTGGAGTGATTTCCCGACACCGCGCCATCGCCATCAATGATGAGATTTCAAGCTGGGGCTTTGGGGGTTTTCGTGTGCATCTGCAGGATGGATGTGTGAGAGTTTGGGGGGGTTTGGATAATCCGCTTTGATGCGTTTTGTTCTTTGCCATCCATTAATGAAAACGAACATACGGAATGGGGGTGCCAACTTCACCCAAGTCTGCATGCGGTGGAAGCTTGCATTATTTGAGTTTGGATAATGCACAGCTAATGGGCCTTCGTTTGGGAAACGGGTGAATTATGCTTGCAGGCAGCAGAGATGAGTCCAGATTTATTTATCAACTATTTTCCAAGAGCCAGAATCTGCTAAGCTGCATGCTACACATTAAATATTAAATTCATGATAAGGATAACAGCTTTGCATTTATATTCAGCTTAAACATTCTGTGATAATCTGTTTTGTGGCCGTGTCTCTTCCTTGTTTATCGTAAACATGAATTTAATAATTATAACACAAAAACGAACTCTCATTTTAGTTCTCTTAGCCACGCTTCTAATTCCGTGTGCAGTTTGCCTTCAATCAAAAGCCTTTGCAGGATGCCCGAGCACTTCTTCAAATTCAGCTGAAGCAGTCGAGTCTCTGACAGTTCAAGGAAGTTGGCTTTAACAGCATTTCCACGTGCCACACACACACACACACACCGATCCCAGGCGAACCAGAGAGGCTTCCCGGGGAGAATGGGAGGCTTCGGAGGGCCGTCTTTGGTTTCGGTTTGGTCTCCGAACTGTTTGTAAATTTATGACTTGCCTTTGGCTTCTAATGAGTTTGTCGGCATCACTCACAGACGTGGAAAGGGACGTCGTTGGGACAGGGCATAGCGTTGCATACATTGGAGGTGGCGCCCCGAGAGCGGCTTAGACCAACTCCGAGTGGGGCATAATGGGTTAAAAATGCGTAAACGCTTTTGGGCGCTGTAAGCTTCTTAGACTTTTGCATGAGATTTCCCATAAATTGAGTGGTTGCGTTGCGCAACGAGGGAGGGGAGTGGGGCTGCCTTTGTTGGTTCCCGGCGGAAGCATTTTGATTGATTTACACACACATGCGGGCCGGTGGACTGTGCCAGAGCTCCTTGCCATTTCGGGCATGTGATGAAATTTGCCATGAAGCCCAAATGTGGCCGTATTTCTTCAACTTCCGGCATTAAGTGCACACAGCAAACGGACGGACGGACGGACTGACGGACAGACTGACGGACAGCCAGCAAGCAGGCAAATTAATTAAGTGACGTTCTTGGAGAGTTTTAGGTGGAGCCTAGTGGATAAGGCCTTGCCGTCTGGGACGGGGGTGTTGTCAAATTAATTAAACGCACACCAAAGACATCCAGCACAGCACAGTGTCCTGCTGCTCCTACTGCTTACGTCCAGCTTTGCAGTGGCTTTTGTTAAGCCTCGGCAATTTACACCTGTCAGTGTTGAGCCGCCATGAAGGCCGGTCATGTTTCCTGGGCTTTATGACTATGTCTGCCCCAAGCCAGGCCGATGAATGCCAAAATGTCGGAGCACTTCGAACTGCCAGGCGGCGCAAATACCCAGAATTCTGTTCTCGATGCATTTTCACTTTCCAACCGAAATCCTTTATTCAATTTCCTAATTGCACTTCGATAGCACATCTACCAACTTTCACTAGAGTCAACATCGATTTTTAAACCGATATTCACGCTGGTGGAGCAAAGTCAGTAAAAATAATTTGTAATTGCAAAGTCGGTATTCAAAATGCCCTTCCTGAAATCCATAAACTCCTGAAATATATCAAGTTATTATTGTCAGTGTCTTAATCAGAATCTTAAAAACAATTATAATTTAATCACAAAGTGATTATGATCTGGAAATAATCTCTTTGAGAATGTTTAAGTTTTATGCAAGATACATAACAACGTTTATAAATACATATGTTAAATAACTTTTGGAGTACAGAGTACAATAAATAAATAAACATATGTTAAATTTTACATAAAATTTATTTATGCAAATATTTTCGCATTTCGTAAGTCATGTTTCTAGAAAAATCGCTCATACCCTTTGGCAGCATGGAAAACAGAATGAAAACACACAAAAATCCCTATTGCTGACATAGTTTTCTATTGATCTGATGGCTTAGTTTGGCTGCCTGAAAGCGGAAATTAGGCAAACGCCAGCGGGAAGCGAGTGAGAGTGAGTGAGACCCATCGATATGTGCCTTTCCCTCGCTCCACTGGCACCCGGTGGTGTGGCATTAAAAAGCAATTTTGCGGCTCAGTTTTGTCGAAATGTTTGCCCAGTTTGTTATTCCGGGTCTCGACTTTAGCCCATATTCGCTTAGTTGTAGTTTCTATTTTTGTAGTATCAGGGATTTAGACCAGTGGCATTTGTAGGTGTTAGTTTTCAGTGTCGAGCTTTAATGGGTTAATGTTACCTGTGTGTCAACATGGAAATGGGCTTACATCGAAATCTCTTTTATTTCAATTGGAATTTGGAAGCTTAGGCGGAAATGGGATTATTGTTTGGTCAATTTGTTGGGCAGACTTTTTAGGCAAAAAGTGTTATATTATTTATTTTTTAAAAATAAGCCTGAGTTATTTACTTACTTAATAAACATCTGTAAGCATTTAGAGTTTCCTTAAATTGAACCTAAAACTTAAGAGAAAGCATTCCAGGTGGACAAATTCTGTTCGAACTGCAAAGTGCTTGTGACTAATGCATTGGCACGAGCACAGGGATAAATTGTCCTGTTAGCTCCTGTCCTGTATCCTGCATTCTGTATCCCGCTGCTCCAACTCCCGTTGGTTAACATTGTCTGAAAGCATTTCCCAGTGACATGCAAGCAAATTGCAACTTAAACGGGCAAAGACAGCCGACGGAGGAGCAGCTCATCCGACGAAAGGCGTGACCAGGCGGGGAGCCGTCCGCCCTCATCCCCTAGGGCTCGTCACCCCTTGTTGTCTGCTCTATTTTGTATAATTTGGCGAAAGCGCCAGACAACGATGCGAAATGGAAGAGGGGCGAATGGCGAATGGCGAACGGCGAACGGCGGGCGAACTTCTTTTTTAATGCAATTAGTGAATGCTGGAAAACATTTAGCACTCCCCCACACTCACACACACACTCGTCGTGGATGGCTCTAATTGAAGCTGAAAGGCGCTGCAAATGAAGTAAACGCCAAAATGTTGTACGAAAATTTTGCGACGTCTAAAATGCAATTACGTAATCAGCATTCATGGGGCCCAAAGAGCGGGGCTTCCCCCCCATCAGTCACACTCATACGGATATTGGTGAAAGAAATACGAAAAGATAGTCTGCAACTTAAAATCTATTTATCTCAAGTGGTTTGCACAAGTCCGAAATGAATGTCTACGATAAGGATAGCCTGGCAAACTCCTTAACGACAACAGTTTGTTTGCTTGTTTGTCTGCTGCCCTTCGTTGAGGGTGTGTGTGTGTGTGTGCGTGTGTTTTGGTCTAATTGAAAATTTGCATAAAATCAATTTTAATTGAAAATCCTGTCTTGGCCAGGGCAAAAAGTTAAGTGAACAACTCACTCGCTCACTCACTCATTCAATCATTGGCCAACTGGGGCCACACAAATATTGGCATTTGCCTTTCTGCCAAGATTTTCGATAAGATTACAAGCACACAAGGATGTACATACGTATGTAAATTTGTTAGTTTGTGCTTGTGTTTGCTTGTCCAACTTATTTATTTATGCTGGCCAAAACTTAAGCATTAAAAATTGAATTAAAGCCTCAAGTTTGCCCCAAGATCCTTTTGACTTTCCTTCCCGTCCGGCAGTTGGCAATTAGCAAAATTTCATTATTTAATTTATACATAAAGCAAATTGTGTGTCTCCACCGGCAGACGGACAAATGCTGCACTTATCTCAGCCATAGTTGTTGTTTGTCATCGTGCAACCTGGCCAGTTGGGCAATTAGTTATTTAGTAGTTGCAATTGCCGTGCTGTCGAAATTATTGGCCTTATCCCATCGGGACAGGCCCAGGGCATTGTGCACTAAAGTGTAGAGCTGAGTGCATTTTTAATATCTTAATGAGTTGAATAATGAGGATAGAGTAAGTAAGCTGGTTTTGGAGGAGAATAATAAAGGAGTGTAAATCGAAAAATAAATTGAAGACAGAAAAGTCAATTGGTAATTTAATAAAGTAAAGTATACTTCCGAAATATATAAATATCTCCGTCTTATCACTTAACTTTAAATGCCCAACTATCAATTTTTCCAGCCCATTTCAGCCATCAGCAATCCACATCATCGTCAGGAGACATATGACTTTTATGAACCTCTCTGGCTCTCTCAGAAGTTCCCTCGTCAGTCACACCATCAAGTTAACCCCCTAAGGAGTCCCCTTTGGCCACCCTTCTTGGCCATGTTTTTGCATTGTTCTCAGCTGTTAGTTTAGTGCTCATGGGGCATGCCAAAAATGTGAATAATAATTTTATTTGCCTTTCAATTTGCATATACTCGTGTGTCTCCGGCAGAGCTTTTTTCACTCTGCGGCTTGAGGTTTGTCCCCTCAACAGCTCCCCCGATGGCCACACTTTGACACAGAGAGAAAAAGGAATAAAATATTGGAATAAATATAAATTGTATGATATAATATATCTTTTAAGTTTAACATATATTGCATTAGATATTTATTATTTTATTTCATATTTATATTAAAAACCTGACTACTGATCTAAATTATTTTTCACAGTGTCCACTCACTGGAGTGAATATATGTATTCTCCAGCCCCTCACCTCACTGTTTGCTTACAATGTAAGCTTCTGGGCAGTTTGGCTTTTCGTCCATCAAGTTGTTAACATGTGTTGACCAAGGAGGGGCTGGCTAGCCGCACGGAGGAGACGAGGAGTCTTGGTTTGGTGGACAGGATTGGTGGCTGGCTGGAGGACAGCAAGCGGACAGAGCGGACAGAGCGGACAGAGCGGTCGGAGCGTAGGTAGCAGTGCCGTCAAGTGTCTTTTGGTTTATTTATTCATGCACTTAGTGAGGCATTCAACGCTTCAGCTTCATTTCAGCCGAACCTCTCGGATGGATTTCTCTCTGCTAATTGCCCGGTCTCGCCGGTATCTCCTCCGCCGGCTCCTGGGCCCTTGGCCCTTGGCCATCTCCTTGCCAATCAAAGATCAAGTGTTGTCAGCTGTCCTGAACAAGAGTCCGTCCCTGTGGATGTCCTGCCCCCGGTCAAATCAGTGCGTGCCATTGTTGTTTATCTTTCAAGTTCCAAGCAACCTCCTGCCTGCCCCCTCCTGGCCAATTGAAGCGTGCTTCTTGTATCTGCATCCGAGCCTGAACCTAAACCTGCTGCTGGAGGCTGCTGCTCCTGCCTCGGCTGCCAACTCAACTTCAAATGACTTCCATGCAAATGAGCTCCCTCCGACACGACTTCGATGAGTTGTTGCTGCTGCTGCTGCTGCTGTCGTCGCCCGTCACGGACATTTATTGAAAATGCAAGTGCCAATATTTGGACAACAAAAACCGTAACTTAATTGCGAATTCATGTCCGTAGATGGTAGTTAGCCAGTTCGATGAGGTGGGTTATTTCAATGATCAGAGAAGCTATTATACTTCAACACAGAGGATATAGTTGGTTGCCAATGGTCTGCAAAGCTAATATACTTTAAAACAAGAAAGGAAAGCTAACTTCGGGCCGAGCCGAAGTTTATATACCCTTGCAGAATATTCTGTAAATTATATTTTCTGCAAGGGTATAAAAATATATACATCGACGCTCATAAAAAAACCGATTAATCAGATATATGGCAGCTACAGGATATAGTGGACCGATCCTTATTCAATTTGGTAGGTCGGAGCAATCAGCCGGTCTTTACGCGAAATTATTTGAAAATAGAAGTTTAAACTTTCTATTTTCAAAAACGCGAAAGTTGGGTAATTTCCGATCGTTCAGTTATATGGCAGATATAAGATATAGTCGGCCGATCGTTAT
This sequence comes from Drosophila truncata, assembly GCA_008042515.1. Lineage (NCBI taxonomy): Eukaryota > Metazoa > Arthropoda > Insecta > Diptera > Drosophilidae > Drosophila > Drosophila truncata. The sequence goes on along the minus strand of VNJQ01005878.1, from coordinate 22,338 downwards.
GAAATTTGGTAGGTCGGATCAACTGATCAAATATATAATATATACGAAGTTTTTCTTTTCTATCTTCAAAAACACAAAAGATGGGCCATTTTCGATTTTTCAGTTATATTATTATATCTATAGCTATATCTTATAGTCGGCCGATCCTGATAAAATTTGGTTTGTCGTAGTATTTTGCCAAAAATAGCATTCTTACTATAACTTCTATAACTTTAAAATCGCCGAAGTTATAGCATTTCCGATCAATCAGTTATATGGCAGCTATAGGATATAGTCGGCCGATCCCGTTCCGACTTATATACTGCGTGCAAAGGAAAGAAGGGTGTGTGCAAAGTTTCAAGTCGATAGCTTTAAAACTGAGAGACTAGTTTGCGTAGAAACAGACAGACGGACAGACGGACAGACGGACAGACGGACATGCTTATATCAACTCAGGAGGTGATCCTGACCAAGAATATATATACTTTATAGGGTCGGAGATGTCTCCTTCACTGCGTTGCACACTTTTGACCAAAATTTTAATACCCTCTGCAAGGGTATAACAAAAGATATTCTTGTAATATTCTCAAGATACAAATGACAAATAAGTATAATTAAAGCTCTTAGTTAGAATTCTTGAGGAATACAACGTGGAACTATTGATAACTCCCCAATCAAGATACCTTTGGCGTTCTTCTGATTTGAAGTGTCAATCATAGAAACCACTGGTGGGGATTCCACCACAGAAATCCGAGCTCAACCTCAACTCCCCAAACATCTTCCGATTGTTTCACGGCTTCGGTCGAACCCATTAGCTTAGCCCCAAATGTCCTTTCCCACGGCGTAAAAAACGCAACCAGAAATCAAAGGCTAGACAACAAAAGAAGGTTTGTCTTCCACAGACTAAATACCGTTACGCCCACAAATCACGCCCATCAGGGTAACCTCAGATAGGAAAAAACAACACAAAAAACATGCCAAATAAAGGGAAGCTCAAGAAGCAGCAACAGCGAAGGAGAAACCAAAATTGCAAAAAGAAAAAAAAAATGACAGGAATTTTACAGCCAGTCAATTATGGACTAGCCAGCAGAGGACAACAACACATGCATACACTGAGAGAAATCAATTATTTAAAACGATCATTCATCTCAAGGAAACTAGGTTTTTCCTGCAACTCTAAATTATTTCAAACTTTCCTAGAATCATTTTTTGTATAAAATTAGAAACATATTTAATTAAAAAATAATTTATTATTGACCAGAATATATCCATCTAAAAATTCAATGGTTTAATTTTATTTTTCCAGTGCAGAAACAGCAAAAACAAAGCCACACTCACCGTAACGAAAAGCAAAAGTTGCCATTGTTGCCGCTTCGAACCGTTGTTGCTTTTCTGCCCCTGTGGTAGTTGTAGCAACTTGTTTTTGCTTTTATTTGCCGGCATGTTTGTAACCAAAACGCGCATTTTCCACAGAAGAAAAACGAAAACAAAAAACCCATCCATAGAATGGGGACGCGGAGTAGCTGGGTGGGACGACGTAAGGTGGACAACAAGGCGGGGCAAATCGACATATTGACAGACTAAATGGAGTTGTGGGTTTTGAGTAGTAAATCAAGTTAGGCACTCACACCGGACGCACACACACACACACACATTCTTTTTTACGGGGGACCAGACACAAACACACACTTTCCTGCATAAGCGAAAATTGCATACCGCTGAGAGTTTACCAACTCGAAAAAATAACGAAGGATTTAAGATCGAAGTTGGAGATACACCAACTTGATACTCAAAAATTAAATACAAATTCAATTTTTATTTATCGGTTTTAATATTTCATGTTATTTATAAATATTTGAAAATAAAATTTAATCTTGTGCTACCAAAAAACTATATAATCTCTATAAATCATAGTTAAAGTTATTAAAATTTAAAGTAAATAAAAAACAAGACATGCAAGCCGCCTTAAATAGTTAAGTTACTCCAACAATATCGAAAGGGAAACTCAGACAAAAACCTTACAACAAGTTGGCAAGTCAAAGGGGATACTTCCCGATCCAGTGGCTACCAAAATGTTTGGGGCGTTGCGGGTTAGGGCGGGTGACCTGTCTGATGCTCCTGCCGGGGGACTGGGTCTAGGACTGGGACTGTGTGGCTTTTTGTTGTCTGTCAAGCGGAGTGGCCAAATATGGTTGTTAGATTGGCCAGAAGAACGAAGGCGGAACATGGCAGGAGCAGGCGAAAACATTTGCATATTTTTGCCCAGCCAAGTGTGCTGTCTTGTCCTCCTCCTGGGACCTGTCTTCGGTCACTCTGGTATCCGGTCTATGGTCTCTGTTCCCTGGTCTCTGGTCTCTGGTCTCTCATCTCTGGTCTAAAGGAGTTGTCTTTTTTGGCCGTGCTGCCTTTTTGCCAGTTGCCAGTTAGCAGGGAAATCAAAGGCAAAGTTCGTTTACTGCCAGCGAAGTTTGCTCGTCAATGTTGTTTGGCTTTTGCGCCCCGCGAGACAGCTTAGAATCGAGGATGTTGCCGCCGATGCGATGATGTTGCTGGTCGGTGAGGTTGCCATTGCTGCTGATGTTGCCGCTTATTGTCTTTTGGGCGGGCACTATGGAGAGTACCCGCCATAGCCCTTTCGCTCCGTGGACCCCCAGGGGAGTGGCTGCCCTGTAACGATTGCCGTTTGCACGCAAATATGAAAATCACAGCAGCAGCAGCAGCAGCAGCTACATCAACAACAACTACAGTAAAAGCCAAAGCCACAGCAGCAGCAAAACATCCATCGACAACATCGTCAATTGTTGTGGAAAATGTGTGTTTAGCCTGTGGACGAGGCACCGAAAGTCCCACACTCAACGACTCGCCATCATCCTCTCGGCATTGGGGAATATTTATGCAAAATGCCCATCCCACCCGGACCGAGTGCGAGGGCCGGCAGGGCGGACGGGGTATTCATGGGCCACAGTCACATTTGATCCATAAAACATGAGTCGATTTCGATTTGCGATTTAATGCAATCAGGTTGCTCGGTTCGAGAGTGTGCTCATGGAGGGTGGAGAGCGGGGAAGTGCTGAGTCCTGGCAGGGATTCCACCAGGTCGGTGGAAAGCGCTCACAAACTATTTGCCGATGGATGGTTGTCTGCCAAAATGTGTGGCGAGCAGCGATTGGCATTGCCTCTCCAGGAGCAGCAGCGGCAAGTGCATCGGCATTCGGGGGAATTTATTCAGGATTAGGTATGGTGATCGTATGCCACACTGAATACTGAGATCAAATTGGTTGTGTGAATGGAATAATGGGAACAATGAGTGGAAAGTGATTAGTTAAAGGTTAAATATATTTACTTAAACAAGTGAGATGATACTAATATTTTTTGTGTAATGAATTCAGAGTCTAATGTTTAATTTAATTTACTTCTTTTCCACCGCAGTCTTCCTTAGACATATTTACACAGTAATTAATCTTTTATTTGTAATACCTTTTCTCTGCCGCCTTTGAAGACTCCGGGAGTCAATCAGTCTTCATGATTGCATGCAACCCTTTTTTCGTACTCCACCACGTCCTCTTGTTGGTCTGCAGCCTTTTTGCAGTTTTGACAATAACTTCATTAGCAGCAAGGCGAGAGTCACTCGACTTGGCTGTGCCCTCTGCCCATGTGCTTCACTGTACCTCCACCTTCAACTATCCTCTGTCCAGCAGCTAACAACGAAGACCATTTAGCAACTTTTAATATGAGAGTGTGTGTTCACTTGGTAGTAAAAATCAACAGCTTCTTGCAATGGAGTGTCTGGATGGACTTTGGGTTCTGCCATCAAATTCGCCCATCTAGTGCCCTCTGGTGGCACCCAAAAAGTGCAGCAAGCAATTAGGCTAACGACCACAGGGCAGATCACACTAAGAGAAACACAAAATTAACTTTTAATTAAAATTGAAGAAGTAATACAATATAACACAAAATTAAGATGAGTTCTTCAGCTCCCCCCTGTTAACCTTTACAATTTTCTTCATGTAATCCTTATTATTTTCGGTGTACTTAATACTTTCCCCAGCAAAAGTGTTCTCTCAACCGCAAGACTGGCACTCACCACTCGATGTTAGTCAAATATTTCTCGGCATTTATTGACATTTGAGGGGCGTGGCCGTGTGCAAAATTTACTACAAATTGGCAATCACCGTAAGGCGGAGGAGTAGCCGAGAACAAGTGCCTCCGAAGAGTCATCTTGCACAGGCGATGCCGTTGCCACGTGGGTGCAGTGCCGCTTTTGTTCCGGCACTTCCTGAATCTCCATTGTGGTGGGGTTCAGGGTTCAAGTGGCTCGGTCGGCCAGCGGCAGCGTTACTCCCCGTACAAGTTTCCAATTTAATTAGACAAATTTTTAATTGATATCATATGGCCAGGGCCCCGCCATTGTCGGCGCCCCCGCTTAACTCCTCAACCGGTGCGCCTTTTCAAAGTAGCCCCCGAAAGTTGCCCGTAGAACTTGTTAAGGAAATTGCGTTGCAAGAAGAACCGGCAACTGGGGTCCCGGGTGGAAATGCAATTATTTGCGTCTGCCAGTATGGAAATGCTGGAGCTGAAGCTGGAGTTGGAGCCTGATCCGGAGCTGGAGATGTAGCTAAAGATGAAGCTTCTCTCGAAATGTGAACCGCTGCCCCGGGCACTCAAACAATCCAAGTTTGTTGGGAATCTCTTGTCGAGTGATTCCTTGCAAGGTGTGAGCATAATGGAATTTGAATGCACTTCAAGCGGCAGCAGTTGCGTTGGCAGCATGTTAACATTGTTGATAACTCGGCTCCACTTTGGAAAGTTGGTAAAGACAAAGGAGAGTCTGTTTATTGTGCTCCTCAGAATTAAGTTTAGGGATTTCAATGAGTGGTATTCCTAGCAGGAAGTGAAGACCCTACAATCAGTGTTCAAATAAATATGATCTAAGGATGAGGTCTTTGATTAATCAACAATTATTTTAAATTAGGTTTAAAACAAGTATGATTATCTTAAGTTAGTTAACTCCTGCCTAACTGAATTCACATTAAATTAAGTTCTGTGACTATTAAAAATCAAAACAAACTTCATGGGATTTCAACCAACTCTGCCTGTGGATAGCAAACTATTTAGACGCCCTCTAGCTTCCAGTCTATTTCCCCAGAAACCCTTTAAGCGCATTTTAGTGTTAAGTAAACAAGTGCATAATTAAGGAGATTCTAAACCAACAAACAGGAGGAGCAAGGATAGCAGACAAGCAGCAGGACACAGCCAGCATTTAAAAGGCGAGCCGGGAAATCCCCATTTTCCCCCGCTCCAACCCCTTGCTCGTGGCTCACCGTTTTCGCCCTTTCGCCAGGATGTCAGTGACAGGCGATAGGCAAACACACACACACAGACACAGACACAGACACAAACATGGCGAAAGGACCAAGGGACTAGAAGGGCGGCTGCGTTTGTTGGTAGATAATGTGCCTGCAGGTCATAATATTAATTGTTTTTACCGTTCAGCACTTAAAAGGGGGCAAAGGGTTGTGTTGCCTGTCCACTTGCCAAGTGGGGCGAGAGGGAGAAAAATCCGTGGGGGCAAAGCGAGACCGTATTGAATGTCTTTGACAGCCGCTGGCACGCCCAAAAGTATGCTTTGCAATTTTGCAATTAAGCCGACGCGTGTGCCAGGACATTGCTTTGATTCAATTAGCCGGGAGACCGGCAGGAGCAGCAGCAGCCAAAGCCACATGATCCTGGTCCTTGTCCCCACCGGTTCCCATCGCGCATTCCGCCGCCGTTTCATTAAGTCGACAAACTTCTATTAATTGAGCATTTGCGCGGCTTCTGGGGACTGCCCACAGCGCCACTTGTCGCCGGCAATCGCCTTCGGTTGACAGGCCAAGTTTGCTGGCCCAAATCCCTCTCCAGATATTCTCCCCCACATGTCCACCTTTGTGTCAGCCGCATTTCCGGCTCTGCCAGTGACTTAATTTGATTAAAAGTTTTGCGGACAAAACCAGCAGATTCCCCAAACTCTCGCTGGCAGTCGCCTCCCCGCCAAATAATTGATCCAAGTGGCGGACAGGCGGCCAAAATGCAAAAACAAAAGAACTTGTTTCCTCATTGAACATTTTAATGATTTAATTGTCCAAACAATTAGGTGGCAAATCGCTGATGAAGAAAGTTGAGAGTTCCAGCAACAAATTGAAGGTGAACTCGTAGACAATGTAATCCCAGGGATGAGCTTGTAAGGCTAATTAGAGGGGGCATTCCACAGAAAAGAGAACAATGGAGTGGAGGTGGGACCGATTAGGGTTCAATGCTTCAATCAAAGTTGTCAGCTTCTTCGAATTAGGGAAAATAATTTGGTCGATAAGTCGGAATTCATTAAGAAGGAGGAAAATAATTTCTCATGAAGATATATACCTTTTCCTTTATAAACGTCAGAACCAAAAGTATCACAATGTATAGAACCGCATTCCTAAACCAATTTCACAAGCAAATTTAAAAGCCTTGTAGGCCCTCAGAAGAAAGTAGCTCATATAAACATTTTAACATGCTTATTGCCCCTTAAATGCCAAATAATATTTCAGGAAACTCCCCCAATCCCCACGCAATCACTTGGCGCAACCACATCTGCCTGACTTGCATATTCATGCTGTTGAAGTGGACTCGGCTTATAACTTTATGCACATGTAACTGACATTCAGGCAAGCGTCAAAACAAAAACTTGAGCAAAAGACAAAGAAAACTCTTGGCAAGACAGTGCTGGAAAAACCCCAGGATGCAAAAGCCAAAAGTGTTTGTGTTCTCAACTCTATGACACTCCAGGGACCTCCTGACAACTCGTGGATTGTTTGGGGCTCTGTCTTAGGATTTGGGAGCTCCAGGCAGAGTCGGAGTCTGAGTCGGAGTCGGAGTCCCCTCGCTTTCTGTTCGTGCACGGGCTGCTTAAATGTCAGGAGCACAACACACTCGTATGTCGGTAGGGAAAGAGCAGGGAACGTAATGTCAAGAATTCAAATTATTTAATACGAAAAAAGGGAGATCTCCCTTACGCCGTGTTTTCTTTTATTTTTTTTTGTGTGTGGGTTGGTTGCCATTACTTAATTGAATTGACTGCAAATACTTTCCTTTGTTTTTTCCCGGGATTTCTCTGGTCTCGATTTTTTCACTCGCTTTTCATTCCGCTCGATGATTTCAAAGCGCAGCCAAAGGAATTTCTCATTATTGACCACAAAAGTCGTCCCCGGATCACCGCTAACAATGTCTCTGTTACAAATTGCATTCCACTTTTGCCTCGGCAAAGGAGACCGCTGGGAGCTTTGAAGGGAAATGGAATTAAAATCGTTTGATGGCAACACTCGATGGCTAGATTAATGTAAAATCCAGTACAAGTCAACAGAGATACTCGAGCAGCTGCAGTTGGACAAAAAGAAATTAATTAAAACCCGAAAGCCATCGGGGAATCGACATCAAAGTGTTTCTTTGTCCTGGCGTTGGACTCCCGGTGGCTCCTGAGCAAATACCGACAAACTTCAATTAATGTAAGCAAATGAAGCTCGAATCATCGGATTGTCCTCGTTCAAGTGTCAAGAGCAGTGGTCAGTCCACTGGCTAAAGGTGGCTGTGGAAAAAGAGTTCCAGCTTTGGATATTCTACTTTCTACCGACACCCTGACACCCTCCCACCGCCATGGTGCCCGAATCCATTCCAATTTCTAAAACTCATAAACCCACACAAAGTGGCAAAGAAGGAAAACTCATCACTTGAGCTAATTTAAGCTAAACAAAAGCACAAAAATTTTCTCATTACATGAGCACACACATTTCATTTTCCGGCCGACCATAATTTTGCCCCATAAAACGTCAAATGTGGCACTTAAAGTGGCCCACACCCAAAGCCGGCATCCCGGATTCCGAATCCACAATCCTCTATTCTCAGTCCCAAGCCCTGGATCCTGGTCAGGGGTCCCACAGGTGTTTCAGCGCCCGGACGTTCTTCAAATTAAATGAAATGCGTAAAAATGGCAACAATTTGATTTTGTCAGATTTTCCAGGGGGATAAGGACCCACTCACGAACAGGCACAGATACACGGGGCGGATACTTGATGGGACTGGGACTGGGACTGGGACTGAGACTGAAGCTGGGAATGGGGAGAATCGTAGCTGAGGCACGTAAACATCTCGGTAAGGTTGAGCAACCCCCGAAACGCATGTTTTATGCAATGTGGCCTGGCCTCCTCCTGTGGAACCATCCCTTCGACCAGCACCGCCACAACCAAGTCAACCTCCTCCACCCTGTTTGGAATTGCACGCGCTGAGCTCCCAAGTTGCTAATTTAAGTGTAATAATCCTCAAAGCCAAGGAAACGTGAGCCAATTTATATGCAAGCATTAGGGTAAGTATTGGCGGGCCACTGAAGGGGGGAATTTGAGATATGGAAGCAGGTCCATTTACCTGATGGCCAGATTTGTTCTAAATTACCAATGAACCAGTTCCGTTGAACAGGTGAAATTTCGCTACATTATCCTCTGGATATACTCAAAGAACTGAATATAGTTTATAAAGAATAAGACTATATATGTATAAATAAATAATAATATACAAATTTTAATTAAATACCTAGGAAAAGGATGAAAAAGAAATACTTAGAAATACTCTAAATAATTTTAAAAAGATTTTCATTTTAAAGTTTTCTTTTCTTCGAAACTACAATCCTGCCTGCTGCTATAGGAACTAGAGCCCGAAGCTAATTCTAAATTTTCGCGCCATTTTAGAGGACAACAAACCCGCAGACAATTGTTTATTGAGGTACCCTCTTATCCTCCTGTCAGAGTCCAAAAATTATGATGCAAACAACCACAACAAACAGGGTCCTGCCTCTGTCGCTACCCTCTTCGTCGTGTTTGTGTTCGTGTCCCGTGTTGTTAAAATAAATTTAATATTGATTCAGCTTTTGTAATGAGAAACGCGACAGCATCAAAAGTCCACTTAAAAGCCCACGGCCTAGTTGCTCTAACTGGAGGGCAGGGGAAACCCCGTGGCTGTTGTCCAGGGTTACCCTGTCAAATGTTGCTGTTGTTGCACTTTAGCTGCCCCGAAATTAAAAAGCATTTAAATTATGCTGATGACCAGAGAGACACGGGGCATAATCGGATGTATGTAGTAGAGGGTAGGGGAGAGTCTGGGAGTGGCCGCTCCGCACTTGCCTATTCCAAACATGGGGCCATTTCATTATAATGCTTGTGGGTCCATCCAGCAGACACCGAAAGCACTTTACACGTTTCAGCCGGCCCTTTCATTAAGTTTGGCATATAACATAAATGATAAACAAGGATGCGAGGGAGAGCGGCAGGAATTACAATAGAGTACTTAAATTGCACATGCGGGGCTCTGGCGAATTTTCCGAAAATTCTTACCACTTTATTACAGTGAGTTGAAGAGTTAAAAATTCCATTGCAATCCTTAGTTAATTTTCGGAATGCGGGTGCGTAAACTTTCACGAGAAATGCTGTTGAAATTTCTGCTTTAATTTTCCAAGCAATTTCTTAATATCTCCTCAAAAGATGGCTGTTTCTCCGTATTTAATTATTATTATTTACCGAGTAGCTCATTATGCTAAGGCCAAACACCGGCTTTGAGGGCTTGACAAAGGTTGGCCAAGTGAAAGAGATGGGACAGAAACAGGAGACAGTCAGCGGTCTGCGAAGATTGTCGCATTTCATTTTTCGGTTTAAGCATAAAAGTAAATTTTAATATTTAGACCGCCTGCAGAGTCAGCCAGAAAGGAGCAAAAGGGTTGCAAACTATCGTCCTTTCGGACGCTACGCCTTGAGAGTTGTGACTCCTATTATGATAGACCTCGGCCGGTGGGGACTCTGCCTCCTTTACTGGCTTTTACCCAACTCACAGGCGGCATTGAAATGGAAATCTGCCTCAAAGTTCCAGAATGCAATTAATTTCAACGCCAAAACTCATTAATATCCAGCGGGTAAGGACACTCCACTCCACTCGAGCGGCTCCGAGTCCTTGCCAGCTACCTTTTTGTGAGTTAGCCCTTTTGCTATTTACCTTGGTTAATAATAAAGCAGCCAAAGGCACGGCTCGTATTATTTTCGTCTACAAAGATGAAAACAAACTCAAACTTGTTGCTCGCCTTGAGCTTTTCATATAAAAAAGTCCGCCTCTACCTTTTTATTTACCCCTTTTTATTTTGTTTTCCCTCTTTGTGCCGCTTTCTTTGAGGCAATGATTTATGGCCAAAGGCCAGAAAGGTCCCGACCCCGGCCCCGGCCCGGTCAGGAAATGAAGTTCAAGGCATCGTAAGTAGTTTCGGAAACGTCGGGGAAGCGCTGAAAGTGTAAAAACTCATCCTTTCCCTTCCGCTTCTTTGGCACTCGTCCTGCCAGTCCGCCGCTCGTTACCTGGCTCAAATTGAAAAGCTCACTCGAGGCTCACGCGAAAGGATTTGCCGGGAACGAGGACGGGGCGTCCCTCTTAGGCAGTTGGAAAAAAGTTTCATTGTTGTCCCGGGATTTGGGCAAACAAAATTAAGCAGTCTGCAAGTTTTTAATTAAAAAAGGACGAGCGACGTGTGCCTTAAGCGGCCAAGATGGGATGCGGGCCAAAGCCCCGGGGGCTAAAAGTGGGTAAAGGACCTCTTTAAAGATGAAACTCCATTATTTGTTTTGGGGATTCATTTATAATTTTTTTGTTATTCTTTTTCTGAAGATTACTGTAATTCGCACGCTTAGAGTTGAAGATTACAAGCCGAAAGTTATGAGATTCAACTTTAATAAAATATATTTTCCTATCAGAAATCACATCCAACTTTGAGAAATAATTCATTAGGTCTCAATACTGATGCTGGCAGAATGTTATGCCAATGTTAACAAGATGCGTGCAATCTAAACAAAAGTAGAATAGCCATACCTGTCGGGCCGCAGCATATGCGAGCCAATTGCGTGGCCGTTGGCAGAAAATTTGTTTAATCTGCCAACAAATTGGCGAAGACACGCAATCCACGGAAACCCAAATCGCCAGGCGACTCGCACTGAGTGTTAAGCCAAAACTTGATGAGATGCAAATGGATTTGCGAGATAAAGAGCAGGGTCGCAGACTGAGGGACTGAGACTGAGACTGCGGCTGCGACTGCGACTGAGTCTGAGAGGCGTAAGATCGAGGACCAGTTTCGAGGCGGAGACAGGAACCGAGGGACCCGACCAGGTCCAGACCCAGCTCCAGACGTGGGCCCGGTCCATGCCGGCTTATTATTAACTGTATAATTTAATGTGTAGGCAGGAAATTGATTTATTATCAACGTCAGTTAATTTTTTTGCTCATTTTATAAATTAAGCAACTCCACAGCAGGCAGTACGAGTCTCGCAACTATTCCTTGCCGAAACAACGGCAAAAAATAAATCACAAATTAAGTTGTTGGCTCCCACAGTTGAGCAGAGGGAGAAAGAGAGAGTGAGGCGGCCAAGTAACAACCAAAAATAAATAAAATAAAGCCAAACAGAAATAACACCGTCATCCGAAGATAAGGCCCGGCCAACGTCGGGTGACAAACTCCACACCACAGGAGGATGACTGGCAAGCCGGCAGGGGAAAGGACGAGCCTGTAGCCGAGGAGGAGCTGGAGCGGAAGCTGGGCCAGGAGTCGCCCGTCACAGTCACTTAATAATTTATCGCGCCTACTTTTTATGTGCCTATCTCTCCCATTCGCCAGATACCCTAACAAGAGAGATTAAAAAGCAAAAATAGTCATGCTGAAACCTTTTTATCTAAATTAGAATTGTATTGTTTTTTGTTAGGGGATTTTATTAATAAATAAATTAGGAGTACATTAAATTAAATGAAATTATAATAATCTATTCTAGCATTTTTACCTCGAGCTTTTTTAGCTTATTAAATTTTATAAATTATTTAAATGCTAGCTTATTAAACTTATAGCGCGTGGACAAATCCAGAAATTACGTTCTCCTTAGTGTCTCCATCTTCCAGAGCATCTGATCTTCGATTTAAGAGTCTAAAGTGTCCTGTCTCTTGTTTTATATTATCTTTGTATCTTAATGTTTTGCTGTTCGTCGTCGGCCGACTTATCTCAGGCTTTATCGGCTAGGTAGGCGCCTTGCCAAGTTGTGCAAAAAGAGAAACATTTGTGTGGGTAAGCCCGAGAGAAAAAGACAAATCAAATAAGTGCCGAAAACTGAAGGAGATAACTGCAGAGACAACTTCGTATATCCAAAATGAAAGATAAGGATTATGAAAACATGAAATCTCAATCTTAAGTGAAATAGCAGGATAGATAATACATAACCACTTAATTCATATTAAGTCAGGCAAAACTTTACTCATAAGACAGAAAATCCTCATTGAAAGACCCCAAAGTGAACCCAATTCAACTTTCGATTTCAGATCCATATAGTTCGTTAGGCCCAGAGACAAGTTATTGTTATTGTGCAGTTACCATTGTTACAATTAGGTCTGCAGTCGTGACAAGCTTCCAATTGCATTTCATCAAAGTTTCGTCAATTTTCGGGCTCAGCAGCAAATTGCTATTAAATTGCCACACAATTGCGAATGCCATAAATCGAACGGAATTGAAACGAATCGAATCGAATCGAACTGGAAAGTGTGTGGCTGCCTCTGCTCTGAAAGTCCGACTCCGATCCCACAACCCTGTCCATGGGACCCGGTGCCGACCAACTCCCACTGCAGAGTCGGAATTTAATGGCCTGGTTTTCCGCTTGGTTAACTCAATTTGCGTGGCTTCTTTCAATTAGGTTTCCGCTGTCTGCTTTGTTGGCTGCAAAGCTCATTTCACTTAAATATAAAATTTGTTATTTGTTTATTTGTCGCCAATAGAAATGACGGCGGGTCGCCGGGTCGAGAGCAGGCGTTCCGTTTAAAGAGTTTTTATGGATTTTTCACTGAACTCGTAAAAATAGAAATGTTAAATGGCGTTTTCATTTCCATTTGTCTGCCGCAAACGAGTTCGACGACAGTTTCTGGGCGACTTTCGAAGGGGTGAGGCCAAGCAGCAGCAGGTGCAGTGCGGCCCAGCCCTGTTTCGATCACGAACCGATCCCATTTGCACCTGGGTGGCTCCATTTCCAGGTAACCCAAAACTGAAAGCGACTCAAAAGCCACCGCTAATCAATAATGGAGCGCTGATGAATCAATTAAATGGCATTTCGGCCGCATAAACATATCCGAAGTGCAATCATTTATCACCCGACCCATAAAGAAGCTGCCAGTTGCTGCAGCACAAGTCATTAAATTGCCAAGCCTGGTGTCCTGGTATCCTGATGTCCCCTTAACCCTCGTACCACATGTATACAACGACTGGCCCAGACCGATAAACGCGAAATTATTTCAAGCAAATAACGCGAATTTAATGTGACATCCGACAGGCGACAAGAGAATCGCCAGCCAGAAGGACCCGCCAGCCAGAAGGCTGCGGACGCGGAAGACTCAAGCCAACAAGCCAATGAAAGCCAAGATGATGGTCAAGAAGAGACCCCACAAAAAGAAAATAAGAACAGTTTTGTAATAGCTGAAAGTATAATACTCTTACGAAAGTTAAACTTGATTTGAAAACGGTTTTTCTTTGATATTGCCATTGGTATTGACAAAACTATAGATTTTACATTTATAATAAGTTTTATAGTTAATAAAACAACCAAATTTAAATATTTATAACTGAAAATTACTATTCTCTATGCCAAATAAATCATCATACACAAAATAACACATGAATTCTACTAAAATAAATTATATTTCCGGTTATTAAAAGACAAACTGCACTTAATCATCTATAATTTCACTCTAAGCTTCCCAATAAAATCGATCTTACCCTTTGCAGATGAAGAACTCTTGGTACCTGCTGGCAGTACCCTGTCTTTCCTTTGTCCAGTTTGATGTGACAGCAGTGTTCGGCGTCCTCCCCCCTGAATCCTTCGAAATGGGTAGAGAACTTGTGTAGTCCCATCTCCACAACCCTGACACACACCAAATGACGCATTATTGAACTGTCAATGGAAGTGACAAAGGGTTAACAGTGTCACCATCGAGTAGTTACCCATTTATTTCAGTCTCCCCTCACTCTTATCGATATTATAAAATAAAAAGGCCGGTCGGTGGCTTGTCCAGGCAGAAGAGGAAGGCAAATGATGGAGTGCCTTGTTTTTGGAAATTGTTATACAAGGGTGGATAAGGTGATGCCTGTATATAAATATTTTTACTAAATGTATAGCGTTAGAAATAAGTCAAACTTTTCGAAATATAATATAGAATTAAAAAATGTACACATATAACTTTATTTTTGACACATGGGTCTTTCAATATTTTTTTATAGACCGAATGAACCCCTACAAGTTCAGACATCATCTATTCACTTTTTCTTTCACTATCTCGATGCGAAAAGTTTCGGTGCAAACTTTAGCTAATCTCCAGGCCCCAAGGCGAACGGGCCTTCCTCCGACCTGGCATATTTATGGGATGAGCTAAGGGGCGTCTCACCTTGCCTTCCTGACCTGGGCTTGGCTCTGGTTTTGGTTTTGGCTTTGGCTGGGCTGTCGGCCTGGCAGACTATCAGTGGGTCAGTGTCATCATCCGAGCCGCACTGGCGAGCATCAAATGGCCCTGGGCCAATAAAACCCAACACTCTGCCAGGGTGTGGGTCCACCTCGACGGCTGACCAGGTCCCAGGCCCGGTTGGGTTCTGAATCTGGAGATGAGACTGGTGCTGGAGTTGGAGTTAGAGTTGGAGTGGAGCTGGGGGCAGGCGGCGGTGCTCACGTCACTTTTCTTGTTTGATAAGGATCCGCAATCGAGAACGAAGACAGGGCGAAGGCGTACGGTCGAATATATTGGAATTTTATTATGCATGACAGCTCCAAAAAGAGAAGAAACGGCCAACAATGGACACTCCCCCAACAACAGCACAGGGTCAGAATCCACCGCCTTCGTCTCGTTGCCGGCTTAACCCTCTGCTTACCTGTTTGACAGCGGGTTGCCTCCGATTCCTATAACCAAAATGCTTAGCCATGTGAGAAAAGATTGCGTTATTCATATTTTAATTTTACTTGTTTAAAGTTTCCCCATCATTTTTTTCTTGGCTCTGTCGTTTTTTATGATTACTTTGTGTTTGGAAAACGATTCTTGAATATCGATAAGGTGCAAGGGCGGAACGGTGGCTTTGTTGTTGGGATTGGTTCTTGTTCTGCATGTTTTGTGCATGATTATGTAACATTTTTTCGTCTGGCCGACCCTTTCGACCGTTCGAACGCGTTCCTCGAAAGGAAACATCGATTTATATTTTGACAAATGATTTACCAATGAGTTGACAGTTTTTTCGGTCTCTCCCCCTCTGTTCTTGGGCAGAGTTAATAAAAGAAACAACGAGGAGGGAACATGTATTTAATTAATTAACGCGCGTCAAGATACAAAATCCGAAAGGCGATAAGAGAGCCAATATGAAAGAACATTAAGGCTTGTTAGGGCTAAAGAGTGCTTTAGAAAAAAAATGTGTATTTTTATAGCTAAACGTTGGCCAATCAAAAATTAAATTAAATAAATTCAAGCACTGCAAAATGGAGCTCGTAAATAGTTTACTAATAGAATCAGTTACCTCCGCTAATCGGCATATCAAATAATGGAAATTGCAGCCGAACAAAGGCGGAAATTGTATACAAATTTTGTTAAATGAATTCAACAAACCGAGAAAATGCAATTACCATCCATTTTCAGCGAGTTGTTCTTTGTTTATTAAATAACAAATGTAAATATTTAATATGCCAATGGTGGCGCAAAACTATATTAAAAGGTTCTGAACCAGAAGTTGGTCAGTTGGACAGAGATCGTGTCTGCAGCTAGGAAAGAATTGTAAAATAAAAACATTACAAAAGTGAAATGTCCACAACATTTACCATCAATGGACAACCTTACATGGGTAAGCCAACTAATAGGGAACACGTTAAGGATCCAGGACTCCTTAATCAATTAAATTAAAGCCAACGAATCCGTTTAATTCCCCAGTTAACCTCAGCGACCTCCCGCCGGACATCACGCTGAACACTTTCATCCGGGAGCACGCACAACTGACGGCCACCAAGTTCATGTGCCTGGAGGGAGGATGTGGGGCCTGTGTTTGTGCAGTGAGCGATGGGCAGAGCACCTGGACCGTCAATTCGGTGAGGTCAGAGATCAGGGGATCCCCAGCAACGGAACTAACCACCTCTCCCGCCGTCTTGCAGTGCCTCAAGCTGCTGAATACCTGCGCCCAGCTGGAGATCGTTACCTGCGAGGGATTGGGCAACCAGCAGAGCGGCTACCATCCCATCCAGAAGCGGCTGGCCAAGATGAATGGCACCCAGTGTGGCTACTGCTCGCCGGGATTCGTGATGAACATGTACGGGCTGTTGGAGCAGCACGGGGGCAGAGTGACCATGTCGGAGGTGGAGAACTCCTTTGGAGGCAACATTTGTCGCTGCACCGGCTATCGGCCCATCCTGGATGCCATGAAGTCCTTTGCCGTGGACAGCAACATCCTGGTTCCCAAGGAGTGTGTTGACATTGAGGATCTGGACCTAAAGGCACGCAACTGTCCAAAGACTGGAAAAGCCTGCAAAGGTAGGTGCAGCGGACAGCGATCCAAACTAATCTACGAGGACGGACATCAATGGTATTGGCCAAGCACCTTGGCGGAGCTTTTCGAAGCCCTGGACAATGTCGAGGAATCGGATGAGTTCATGTTGGTGGGAGGCAATACTGCCCATGGTGTCTATAGAAGATCTCCTGATATTAAGCACTTCATTGACTTGAGTGGAGTTGAGGAACTGCATCAGCACAGCTCAGAAAGGGAGAAACTGATTTTGGGAGCCAATCTTAGCCTCACTGAGACCATGGAGATCCTTCGTGAGGCGTCCAAGCAACCAGGTTTCGAGTATCTGGAGGTTTTGTGGAATCACATTGACCTGGTGGCCAATGTTCCCGTTCGCAATGTGAGTGCAATGTTGACCTCTTAAGCCTTCTTAAACACTTCATTTTCAGTCTGGGACTCTGGCGGGCAATATCTCGACCAAGAAACATCATCCAGAGTTCCCATCGGATATCTTTATATCCTTTGAAGCACTGGATGTGCAAGTGATGACCCTAAAAAGTTTAAGTGATGAGAGGGAAATGTCTCTGGAGGAGTTCCTAAAGAATAGTGACAGATTTATTGTTCTAAAGGCATTCGTACTGCCTGCTTACCCAAAGGATAAGTACATTTACGACTCCTACAAGGTACGATGGTTGTTCCCAACTTTGGTTTGTATTTTTAACCTGTGTTTATTTCGACAGATTATGCCTCGTGCCCAGAATGCCCATGCCTATGTCAACGCTGCCTTTCTTCTGGAACTGGACTCCGATTCAAAAGTTGAGTCCGCTCGCATATGCTTCGGCGGAATCCGTCCGGACTTTGTGCACGCCTCAGTCATTGAGGATTTGATGGTGGGACACAGTCCCTACGAGCCCAATCTAGTGCAGCAGACATTTAGCAAGCTAGAAAATCTGATCAAGCCGGACGAGGTTCTTCCCGATGCCAGTCCCGCTTATCGATCTATGTTGGCCTGCGGGCTCCTTTACAAGTTCCTCCTGAAGCACGCTCCAATGACGGAGATCAGTGCAAAGTTCAAGAGCGGCGGCGAGCTGCTGCAGCGACCGCTCTCCTCCGGCTTGCAGCTCTTCCAGACCCAAAAGAGCACCTATCCGGTTACGCAGGCGGTGCAGAAGCTTGAGGGCATGATTCAGTGCTCCGGAGAGGCCACCTACATGAACGACGTGCTGACCGCGTCCAACACGGTGTATTGTTGCTTTGTGGGGGCCACCAAAGTGGGAGCCACCATCGATCAGATCGATGCTTCGGAAGCTCTCCAGCATCCCGGAGTTGTGGCCTTTTACACTGCAAAGGATATTCCCGGAACGAACACCTTCTGTGAGCCCAGCTTTGGTTATGATGCGGAGGAGATCTTCTGTTCGGGATTTGTGCGTCACTCTGAGCAGCCAGCTGGTGTAGTCGTGGCCCTCACCGCTGACCAGGCTCAACGGGCTGCCAAGCTGGTGAAGATAAGCTACAGTAATCCCAGTTCCAACTTTAAGCTGCAGCCAACCATGAGGCACGTATTTTCCAGCGGAGTGCCAGATCCGTCTCGTATCCTGCCTGTGGCTATATCAAAGCTGCAGGAAATAACATTCTCCGACAAGCCCGATGTGGAGGTTAGAGGCATCTTCGAAATGGGTTTGCAGTATCACTTCACCATGGAGCCCCAGACAACGGTGGTCATTCCCTTTGAAGATGGACTCAAGGTCTTCTCGGCCACCCAATGGATGGACCAGACCCAGTCAGTGATTGCTCATGCGCTCCAGATGAAGGCCAAGGATGTGCAACTTCAGGTAAAAGATAAAGTCATAAAACCAAATCGATTCTATAAGTAATTCTCGTCACAGGTGCGCCGGTTGGGCGGTGGCTATGGCTGCAAAATCTCTCGAGGAAACCAGGTGGCCTGTGCCGCCTCCTTGGCTGCCCACAAGCTGAATCGTCCTGTTCGCTTTGTCCAAAGCCTTGAGTCCATGATGGACTGCAATGGCAAGCGTTGGGCTTGTCGCTCAGAATATCAGTGCCACGTCAAGTCCAACGGCAGGATCGTTGGGTTGTCCAACGAATTCTTTGAGGACGCTGGATGGAACACAAACGAGAGTCCAGTGCAAGGACATTCCACATTCACGGCAGCGAATTGCTACGAGTTCACCGACAGCAACTTCAAGCTCAGTGGACATGCAGTTCTCACAGATGCCCCCAGCTCCACCTGGTGCCGTGCTCCGGGATCTGTGGAGGGCATTGCCATGATGGAGAACATTATAGAGCACGTGGCATTTGAGATCCAAAAGGATTCCGCAGAGGTGCGCTTGGCCAACATCAGCAAGAAGAGCAAGATGGCGACTCTGCTACCGGAATTCCTCAAGTCGAGGGAGTACTACGGCCGTAAAAAGGAGATCGAGACCCACAACGCAAACAATCGATGGATCAAACGCGGCCTGGGCTTGTCTGTGATGAACTTTCCAGTTATATACATAGGACAGTTCCCGGCCACAGTGGCCATCTACCATGTGGACGGCACCGTTGTGGTGACCCATGGCGGCATAGAAATGGGACAAGGTAAACTGAGTTCTGTGGAGATTTCCCTTTAACTTTAAATCTGTTTCCATCTTCACAGGTATGAACACAAAGGTAGCTCAAGTGGCTGCCTACACCCTGGGCATCGACTTGAGTTACATCAAAGTGGAATCCTCGGACACCCTCAACGGAGCCAACTCCATGGTCACCGGCTATGCCATTGGCAGCGAAAGTGTTTGCTATGCGGTCCGCAAAATCTGCGAGACCCTCAACGCCCGCTTGAAGCCGGTGAAGAAGGCCAGGGCCAGTTGGGTGGACACCGTAGAAGCTGCCCATGGCCAGTCCATCAACCTGGTGGCCTCGGATCACTACAAAACCGGTGACATGCAGAACTATCATGTGCTGGGACTGGCCCTCTCCGAAGTTGAGATGGATGTGCTCACAGGAAACATCCTGATTCGTCGGGTGGACATCCTAGAAGACGCAGGCGAGAGCCTTAGCCCTTGGATCGACGTCGGCCAGGTTGAGGGTGCCTTTGTCATGGGCCTGGGCTACTGGCTCAGCGAACTGCTCATCTACGAAGGCGACAACGGCCGCTTACTGACCAACCGCACCTGGAACTACAAACCTCTGGGGGCCAAGGATATTCCCATTGATTTCCGCGTGGAACTGGTGCACAGTCAGCGGCCCAGTGGTGCCGGATTCATGGGCTCGAAGGCCACCGGGGAGCCGCCATGCTGTTTAGCCGTCAGCGTGATATTCGCCTTGCAGCAGGCTCTGCAATCTGCCCGCCAGGATGCGGGCTTAACGAGGGAATGGCTTCGCCTGGGGGCACCCACAACGCCGGAGACTTTGTTGCTCAATGCCGGCCACCAAGTGACGGAATTCAAGCTAAAGTAGAAACAATTTTGGAAGGTCTTTACTTATAATCATCTATATTTACTATTCCTTTTTTAATTAATTTAACATTGCACGATATCTAAGCTGAAAATTAACTTCATTACTTGCTAACCTATCTTAATTTTCTTTTAAATTTAATTTACATAAAATCTTACAACACAAATTCAAATTTTTTTTAAAGAAAGCGATATAGAGGAGTATAATTTAATCAACTTTAGGTTTCAGTCTTAAAATGTCTTTACCTAAATTTTTGTATAAATATTTTCAAAAGTGAGCTTTTATGATAATTAATATCACTCAAAAGCTTGATTTTCTAGTTTTGTGCTGGAAGTTATTTCAAAGGCAGAGCTTTTGAAATAATTTATTTGTTTGCAAAGCGGAGAGCGGAAAAACATTTGTTACGAGAGAGAGAGAGAGGAGAAAAACGTATGTCCAAATATATATAAACATATTTATGCCGGCCGGCTCACTCTCTATTTTTTAGCACCCCTGACTCTCCTTTATTTTTAGTGTACATGTGATTAAGTTTGATTCTCTTTTGTTGTTTTTTTCTGGGCCAGACAAAAATTATAAACAAATTAGTAAAGTTTGCGTAGTCATTGTAATATCAAACAAGGTTAAAAATTATAAATTGTAGGGCACTTAAAGCTCAGTCAAAATGATTACTACACACAATCGAAAATATATATGCAATTTAATCATTATTCAACTTCATAATGAAGCCCCTCGCTCTGTATTGTTATTTATTTATTTTGTCAGCAGTTAAGTTTTTTTTATTCACAGTAGAAGAGTAGAAAAAGGTAATTAAATTCTAAATTTTTGACTTATTAATTCAAACCTTACACTTACTAAACCCTTCAGATCCCGGGGGTAATTCCTTAATGTTTTTTATAAAGGCTATAGATCATACTAGGCGTATTAGTTTGACTAATTTAAAAGCGGCAGACGTAAAAACCGAATAAATATACAAAGAAACATATGAATTTTATAATAATAATAATAATATTGGAAGGTAGAGTATCCAGCGAATAGGTAGGCCATAATAGCTGTGCCGCTTTTCAGTTTTATTTTCATTCGCTGTTCTCGCCGATATCGTGACTACTTCACAGCTGCCGAAAATCGGAGAGCGAAACTACATACATTCATATTGCCGGAGCCGCCAGTCAGCCGGCAGTTGTTCGCCATCGAGGAGCTGAGGCCCGACGAAGTGCAATTAACGTCGATCGACAAGCACGAAATCAACACACAAATTTTTGTTACTTTCAAACGGAGCTTGATTGTGTGTCGAAAGTGACTCCTGTTCACTGCTGTTACTGCTGCCAAGAATATCGCAATCGGAGAACGGCGACTTTGATCTGATTTCGCGATCAGTTGAACAGCAACACCCGCGGCGAACGGAGGCACCAGTGAGCAGGCAAGTGGAAAATAATGGAAAACCTGGGCGCAAGTCAACAACTAATTGAATTTATTTATTTATTTATAGATAACACTTTCCCAGCTGACATTTAGCTATTTGTTTGCTCTGTTGTTGTTGAGAAAATACGCAAAATGACTACGAAATTCACTATCAACGGATTGCCCTACACGGGTGAGTGCTTCAAATTAAGTTTAGCAAGGGTAAACCACTTACGACAAAGTAATCAAGAAAAATACTTTTAGAATCTCTGCTGTAATAGGTTTTAATGCATAGAAAAGAGTGTTTTTTTATACCTAAAGCAAACTCTAACATTTTAAAAGTTACTAAGTAGAGACTAATTAGTTCCATGAGAACAAAGGCCACAAAATTACATATATTTCTGAGTCCAACAACTGTGATTAGTAAAGCTATGGAGCAATCAAATTAGATTGCAAATTAAATTCCCATTGTTTTGTTCTTTAACTTTCCCATACAACTGGTTTCTGGCTACTAATTTTTGATATATTCCCCTATCCCACAGTAAATCTCACCAATCTTCCGCCGGACATCACTTTGAACACCTTTATTCGTGAGCATGCCCAGCTCACGGCCACCAAGTTCATGTGCCAGGAGGGGGGCTGCGGAGCCTGCATCTGTGTGGTGCGGGATGGAAAGCGCAGCTGGGCTGTAAACTCGGTTCGACACACACCTCGGCAATAATAAGCCCACTTGACCACTAATGATTCATCCCTCCTTAGTGCCTCACTCTGCTGAATACCTGTGCCCAGCTGGAGATCGTCACTGCCGAGGGATTGGGCAACCAGCGCACCGGCTACCATGCCATCCAGAAGCGACTGGCCAAGATGAACGGCACCCAGTGTGGCTTCTGCTCGCCGGGATTCGTGATGAACATGTACGGGCTGCT
>VNJQ01005877.1:0-20525 GCA_008042515.1 Drosophila truncata | reverse complement strand
TTTTTTTTTTTTTTTCACTGTGCAAACACAACTTCGTTGAGGACACGGCATCCACATCCTGCGGCCGTCCTGTGGCCATGTTGTGTGCACTGCGAGCCTCATTTTGTGCCCCGGCCTAATGGCAGGCTCATCATTAACTCAGTTATTGTCAGTTTAGCGCTAAATTGACAGGCAAAGCGACGGGTAGGGTAGAGGGGAATGGCAAAAAGTGAGAGACTTTTCAACTGGGCCGAGTAAATATCGTTTTGTTTTTACTTTCACATCGGCCGTGCCATTTTGTCGCAATTATCAAATGGCGTGCTCGTCATCTTCAAATAGCAAATGACAAATGGCCAAAGAAGGAGCGCAGAATAAGTTAAGGGCAGGAACTTTCGCAGGACCTCCTTCAGTAAGCCAGGCCAAACAAATGCAAAGCCCTCGAATCGAGACTTATTTACACTCTTGTCTCTCTCTCTGTCTCTGTCGTCGGCGAACGAAAATAGCACAAGGACCTCTCTGCGTCGCTCTGTTGACAGTGTGCCGCTACCGTTATCAAAATGCCAAATGTTGCACGTAATTAAAACTCGCTCAATCGGAAGGATGTCAGGACCCTGGCTCCGTTACGGCCCCGAGGTCATTTGCAAATACTTATTTCTGGTAGGAATTTCTACCTCGATTAATTCACCGTATTCGTATTCGTATTTTGGTATTCGTAATAAGCAAACAACCCACTGAGACAAGGAGCGGCAAGGAGCGGGAATAAGCCAAACAATGACATATAAACAACATGAATATACACACGAAATATCTGTAGAAATTGTATGTTAATACACGTGTTATGCGAAGCCACCTTAACGAGGCTTCTAATGGGCCACAAAAATGTCTGCCAAGATGGTCGAAAATCGATATTATTCTCCCGCTTTAAAGTGTGGGCCTGAAGTTGA
Organism: Drosophila truncata; assembly: GCA_008042515.1. Lineage (NCBI taxonomy): Eukaryota > Metazoa > Arthropoda > Insecta > Diptera > Drosophilidae > Drosophila > Drosophila truncata. The sequence continues at coordinate 19,602 of VNJQ01005877.1, read as the reverse complement.
CTTAAAGTGCGGCTTACTGTTGGCTTTTCTCTTTAACTTATCATTGCCTTTGCAGGCCAAGTTTCCCTTTTTCAATTGAAGGTAACTTTCCCGGTCTGCCATTTTGCCAGTTTTTGCTCTCACTTAGTCCACTCTCTCTCTCTCTCTCCCCCCTTCGAAAATCCTATGCCCTCAAGGAGTTTTCCTATGCCAAACTCCATGAAAACTCAACGTTCGCAATGCCTTAATTGCCCTGCACTCGTCGTGGCGCATAAATTTCGAGATTCGCACACACAGTCGACCGTGAACAGGTGTGCGGGATGTGTGTTTTTAGCTCTGTGTGTACCTGTGTGTAATTAACCAGGCGTTTGCCGCCTTTGTTGCTGTAGCTTCTACGCCAAGCTGTCGCTTTTGTAGGTCCCTTTTTTTTTGAATTTTTTGTTAGATGATACTCTAAAGGGTTTTTGAAGTCAGCAGATGTTTTGGTTTATTTTGTTAAATATTTTGAGTATTTAAATATAACTTATTTAATAGTTAGCGTGACAAAAATGATATTTAGGCTTCTGAAAAAAATATTGGTAGCTTAAAAAATAGTTTCCAAACAGACAATAAATTTATTTTATTCAAAATGTAATATAATATATATATAAGCATTTCTAGAATTGGAAAAGCATCTTCACTTCCTTTATAAATTCTTTATTTCCAAAGAACATCAAAAATTCGGCTTTTATAAAATGTAAACCTTCATTTTCCTTGCCTTTTTGTGACCCAGTTGATGGCTGTGTTGTGGGCTCTTGGTGTATTGGTGTGATGGCTGTAATGGCTCTGTATACTGGCTGTGTTGTGCCTTTGGCTTCCGCACGTGTTGCATGTGGCATGCAACAAACAAGCGCATACTACATACTACCAGCTCGTAATACTCAAAAATGCAGTTGTAACGGCCCAGAAAAGGCCACAGAAATTGTTGCTGCTGCTGCGGCGTTGGGGGAAATGCTCGAGAGTCTCGGTTTCGAGCCCAAAAACTTTTCTTTTTCCGCTCATTTAAATATTTGATTAGTGTTGGTATTTAATGCGAACCACCACCGCACCATATACATTTATAATAAAATATATGGCCAAGCGGGTTTGGTAGGTCGTAAAAAATGCATATTTACAACAGGGATTCGGTGGCATAAAAACCCTCGATAGCCTCATATATTTCCCGCTTGCCACTGGTCACAGGCCACACTCTCTGCTCATAATTTCACAGACCACAGTGTTTACTTTGTAATTTTCATTACGCTTATTTCTTGATCCTTTTTTTTTTGTTGCGCTTATCATAACCGTCATATCGGTTGGGCAAACAAATATAATTTATTACATTTTCATTGTCGTGCGGCACTCGCAGGGTAGCAGCGCAGTGGAAATCGCCAGAAGGACGGACAAATAGTGAAATGAAAATGAAATAAATTGCAATATCAATATGGAATTCTGGTGTCCAATTTCAGTTGTGATATGCGTCTGAACACATTCGTTGTGAAAGTGAATTAAATACGCCGGCAAAGCGTTTCAATTAAGCGGAAACCGAAAAGGAAAACACACATCAAAAATGGTAAGTGAAAATGTGAGATTAAAATGGTAATTAAATTGTTATAAGAGGGAAAGTAAGGGCCGGAAGTGTGATAAATATGAAAATATTACTAGACGAAAATATAAATATAAAAGAAAGAGTTTAAAATCAAGAGTCCTGTGTGCTCTTTAGAAGCTCTCTCGCACAAACATCCTATTTTAATTATAAAACTAATTAGGTAACAAAATAGAGGCCACCAGAAAGCTGTAAATAATTTTCTGAATATATTTCTGTATCTCTAAAGTTCAAAGACATCTAAATCAGATCCCTGCAACCTGGCAGGAAATCTGTTTGGCTCAACAACCTCCTCACGTTGACATACGCACAGAAATGTTGATCTAATGATTGCGATTTTCGCAGCATTTTCCAACAGCCTTATTTCCCAGCCCCATTTTGTACATTTGAGACTTGGTTCTCAGTTCTTTTCCGTTGCTACAACATTTCAATGCGCCCAACAAAGGCAATAAACATCAAATATCGGTTAGATACATCTTCATCAGACAACCGAGCAGAAAAGCACAAAACCCAAGAGCAGGGAAAATCAGAAAACGTAGAAAATCAGAAGAGGGTAAAAAGAAAAAGAGAAAAAAAAAATGGAAAAGCAACAGCAGGAGAAACAGTGGCAGACACAAACACAAACAGCGGGCGAAACACAAACAAACAAACCAACACACGAAGCCTCATGTGTGTGGCCAACTAGACGTATGCGTAATGTATGTAAATATATTTCAAGTATTTTGCTTGTTTAGTATTACTTCCGGCGGAAGCGATTGATTGTGCTGCGTATCTGGATACCGTAGGTATGTCTGCTCTGTCCCTCCTAAAAAGGCGGCAGGGAAGGCAGTTTGATTTCGCACAACAAATCAAATTGATTGCTTTTCGGATACATTTAAAACGAAATGAAAATGCGCAATCGCTATTGATTTCGCATATTTCAAATTTATCGACTCGAATCAAAGCATTCAGTTCCCGCCTGGGAATGCAATTAAAATCGGAAGAGCTCAGATTTTTACGAGGAGAGCAGAGAGACACAAACAAGCTAGGAATTGTTGATGTTTTCTTAACAGCGGCCATAAACATAAATACTAATCGGTCTCTGTTTTCTCTCTGGCAGTATGGCTTCGTTAACTACGCCCTGGAGCTGCTGGTGCTCAAGCATTTTGGCGACGAAATATGGGAGAAGATCAAGTAAGTAGCGGCCAAGTCCTGCACAAACTCATTAGCCAACAACACCCCACTGTCATTAGGGGAAGCAATAAAAATAACATTGACTTCAATCAGAATACTCAGTGACTTTCACTCTACTATATATGTACATATGTACATACGATATCGTATTACCCGAAATAACCAGAATATTCCACATTCAATTCAAGGTCCTGGGCCTGCACAAACAGATTAACTGCGGCGCGCACTTAATTAATAACTAAAATACATAAATCCCACCACCCCCTCCGACCAAACAATCGCCTGCCACGTACCGCAATTAACTAATTATCCATTTTTCACATCGGACATGGACATACACTTGATGGGCGTGGCCCCGCCCACACCCACAAACATAGTGAGATATACATAAATTAATTGAGGCTGTTTGTTTGTTGTTGGCGGAGCATAAACAAGCAAAACACGCGTCGCATTAATGCGTACATGGATTTCCCAGGCCCAAAATCCAGGATTCCTTTTCTGGCCCTACAAGTGCAGGGAATAATTTCACAGAGAAAAATAAATTCAATATAAATGAGGAAGTCAGGAAATCTAGTCCAGATCAGGCAGCATTATTATATAGAACTTAAATTTCAAGTTAATAAATACAATTAATTCTTTAAATACATTTAAAAATTTAATAAAATCGTTCAGAATATTAAAAACTTATAATTTTATGTCGTAAATATTTAATAAAATATTAAAATAAATTAATATCTTATTAGAAATTTAAGTATAAAAATTTTTTTTCTTATAGTAACGATTAAGATCCTGAAATACCCATAAAAAATATTTAAAGAAATAGGAATTACACTTAAACCAAATTTTTTAATCCAATAAAATACTATAGTAATAAAATTCAATTTTATTAAATATTAAATTACATAATTTAAGCCCAAATGTTTATCCTCAGTGTCAAGAGTTAGCGGAAATCAACACCCCAAAACGTCCACGCGCCGTCCGTGCGTTCGGCTTTGTTTATGGGAGTGTTAGTGTGTGTCTACAGGCTATATACAATTCGCATTTATCTTAATTAAGTTATTGATATTGCTACATGCGTGTGCGTTGGTGTGTCCTTTTGCGAGCTCTGGTGAGCCCTGAGCCTGAGTCATAGACCGAAACTCCTCCTAATTGGCCGTGATTTATGATTTTGGATTGCTTAACCGCAAGTCACTTGCCATTTGTATTGGCCACGTTTACAGATTGCTAATGAATCGACCCGTCAAAAGGCAAGTCGTCGCATCGGGTGTCGGCAGCGTTTGGGCCCCAGACAACCCTTTAATTATGGCCGAGCAAGAAAAAAAAGGGAAAATACTGCCGCCAACTTTTCTCATTAGAAAGGTCTACGTTGTGCGAAAAGGTAACAATGGCAACGTTCGCCAGGACACTGTCAAAAAGCTTCAAATTTAATAAAGGAATTTACAGGTGGCTTTAAGAAAATCAATATTTTAAATCAAGAGAAAATATGATTGGACAAAATGAGACAAAATAGCATTTTCTTAGTAAAATATTTAAGCTTAAATTAATATTGATAAAACTGAAGCCTTAACACATCAGAAACAAAGTCATGCAATATTAATATCTATAAATATTTGATTATTTTAGGCAAGACTATTATTTCTCTAGATTTAAAGATATCAGAGTGTCTTAATTAATTAAAATATTAAAGAAAATTCAACCAGAAATGTCATTCAGCTTAAGACTTTATAAATTTAAGATGTATTTGAAAGCGTTTCTCTTTAAGAATTACTCTCAACCGAAAACCCAACCCATTTACCATCTATAAATAATTCCTTTTTGTGCACTAGTGGCCATTTAATTTAAATGGCTGCCAATGGGGTCGGCATTGACATGACTTTAATTGCATTGCAGTTAGTTGGCAGCCAGCGTTGTAGTCGCATTCGCTTCTGAGCGAATCAAACTCATTATCCAGCACTTGAGGCGCCAAGACAAAGACGGGGCCTTTGTCTTGGGTCTCACTATATATTTATATACATACATATATATATATATATATATCTTGTGGCCTCAGCCCCGGGGCCACAGCCCCCTCAATCTCTCACAGTCTCAAGTCTATAGTCCTCAGATGGGCCACATCGTTTGTCGCCGTCCTCGCACTTGAAGGCATTGTCAAAGCGTTCATTAAAGCGGGCAAAAAAAAAACCTTATAGTCTAGTGTGACGAACAAAGAATACCCGTCCTTAGGTTAGTAAAATTCTTGACATTTTTATTTTGAAAAATATTTAGATATAAGATTCCAGGACATTCTTTAAAAATTAGAATTTTCGTCTGATTTTTGGTTCTCTGATATTTTATATATTTATTTATTTACGTTTGCTATTAACCCTTAAAAACTACAATTAATGGGTATGTAAAAGTAAGAGAAAACCGAGGCCGCAAAGGCTGGAAAACCTGTACTGTGTGCTGGGTGTATGTACTACGTGCGTGGAGGGGTTTGTCTTCTCTGGCTTTTCCCTCGTGGCTTTACCCGTGGCATTGGCAATGGCATTCGCCTTGATTGACATCCAAGCTGACCGCATTGAGTGATAGTATTTGTTCCTTGGTCTGTGCTCCTCAACCCCTTTGTCGTCTGCCCATCGCTGATTGCTTTTAAAGCCCCATTTCGAGGTTCTTAAAGATGGCTCCGCTTTTGTATAGTCTCACTTCTCGTGTTTGCGCTCACTTAATCAGAATCAGAGCGCTAAGTGCTTTATGCTACTTGGTCTGGGCGCATAATTGCAGCACATCAATCTGCAAATGGTTCTCATTAATTTGCCTAAACAAGATGCCGTTGTGTGAGAGCGAAGGGTAAGGGAATGGCATGGCAAAGACTTCAAGTTTAAAGCAGAGATGGAATCCGCAAGATAGCTCAGGGCTAAACATTAACTGAGAGTTTGGATGTCTGGCAAAGTGCAGAGAGAGAAAAGTATCTGCAATCAAAATGGGTCCTTAAAAATTTAGTAAAATTAATTATAAGAGCTTAAAGGGAAATTTTTATAAATATCTTTGAAAAAATTTCCTTTAAGCTCTTATAATTTAATGTCTTTTTTAACTGTGTAATCCCAGTGTCTGCTCTTGAACTAATACACTTGCAACAAGCGTCCATTCGCTTTATTGTTATTTTCCCTGTTTTTCCGAGTCTTTCATCTTGTTGTTGCGACAGTGGCCGTTATTGTTATCGTCACTGCCGCCGTTTTTGTTTTTTGTTTTTTGTTTCTGTTGTTGTTGCCTGTTCGCTGTTTGTGCGTGTTTGTGGCACTTTAGACAAAAATCGATTTGCCTATAAAATGGTTTACAGCACAAACCACAACCACAATGCGGCCACAGGAGCGGGACTGAGAGAGAGTTGAGGCTCTGCTTGACTTGGCCCAGCTTGGCTTGGCTTGGCTTGGCTTGTCATGTGCTGGAATTGGATTTGCTTTTGGCCCTTTGTGTGTGCCAGAGTGTGTCAATATGTCAGCCAACTCATACACTCACTCTGTGTGTCTGTCTACTGAGTATGTTCTGTCATATGAGCCGCAGCTGCTGCTGATGCGCTGGTCAGCGGCCAATTCTCGCTAATGGGTTCCAATCCCAATTCCAATCTCACTCCCTACCCTTTTAGTCTGATTTAATGCGTGCAGGAATGATATCACTAATTTGCTTAAGTGTCGAGTGCTTTTAGCAGCTTGAAATGGTATTTCAAAGCTCGTTCCCCCAAGGCAGTGAAATCCAGGGGACAGGTGAAGTTCTCATTCTGCAAAAGGGGTGTGTGTGTGATATATGGCTAGAAAAGTTTTCCAAGCACGTCAACGTCGACTTGTCATATTAAATGTAAATTTGTTTCAAAATTTTTTGAGGCGAACACGTTAGAATGTGTTCCGTTTACCAAATATTTTTGCGACTTATTAGGTTTGCTGTACGGGGGAGCAGGAGAGAGATGGGGTTGCTTTGCAATTGCTGACAAATACTGAAAATCCATCAATCTTCATTTCGGTTGACTGGAATTTCCCATCATCGTGAAGGAAAAGCAATCAGCCAGCGTTTTGTCAAGCATCCTGCCCAGGACACTCTTGGCTACGATCTCATTTGATTGCAGGCATTTCGGCGAATGAGGAATGAGGAATCCTTCGTTGCCATTAAAAGCGCATTTGCCAACTCACAGCCTCTGCCTTGGGTCTCACTTCCAAAAAGTATTTATATATGGCTTTGATACGCGCTGAGCTTATTTTTTTTTTCGGTTACTTTGGGCCATTAGTCGCCTCTGCTCACACACCCCACCAATGACCTGACTTTTTTGCCATGTTTTTTTCCTTCATTTTTTTTTTTTGTTAGTTATTCATAGGAACTCCATACTCACACACACACACACACACAATCTGAGAGCCCACGCCCGCAGCATTATGTCTTTTTTTCCACTCTGTTGTTTGCCGCACTCACACGAAAATCGATCGCATTTTCATGGCACACATTATGGAAATTCGAGTCGATTTTCGAGTGTGTATATATATATGGAAGGGAAATGGCATTTTTGAGGCTTGTAACGAGTTGAGGAGTTGCCCAAGCTGAGAGCAACGTGTGCGTGCAAATGCGTCAAAAAAAAAATGTGCGTTGGCCAAAAAAACGAAAACTTTTGGCCAAACTCACAAGCTGAAGCTCAGCTCAGCTGACAGCTGGCAACAAACTGTGCCGCAGGCAGCCTCAAACTCAAACACGAAAACAAACAAACAAACAAGCAGAAGAAGCACCTGTTCCACCGTTCTCCACCCTTCTTCTACATCCGTTTCCCTCAACTTTTTGCATTTACAATATTTTCATATTGCCGCTCCAACTGTCGTCGCCATTTTGTCAACTGATTTCAGCGCGCGAAGAGAGTACGGGAAATATTGTTACGCTTTATTGACTGCCGTGATGCGGGCAAGCTGCTCCCTGTCAGCTGCAGCCACGCCCCCTTTGGGCATCCTGGCATTTGACACGTTTTCGCACTTATCGCCGAGATTACTTTTTGCTTTGATTGCATTTCTTTGGCCTGAGACTTGGCTTGGCGTGCGCGCGAGACTCCTTTAGCTTTCATTTATTGTCTGTTTGATTGCTTCATATTTTTTGGCCAAAAACCTGGTATCCGAGTGGCATCTTCCCTTCCTCCCTCCCCCCTCACTATAAATCCGCAGTTTATTGTGGAAAGTTTTCCGTTTTGGGCGTTTTTATGTCCTCCAATTTTATCGCTTTATGAATTATGCGTCGCGTGCGTGCGGCCGCCAAGTTGCGCATACGCAATGTTGGACTTGACGCCTTCAATTCACCGCCAGTGTCTGGGTATTATCGCATTTAATGGCTTGTCAATAGGGCCAATAGGGCCAATGACTGGCCCCCGAGTGTCCTTTCGTGCGTTAAAGTCAAATGGTGTGCAATAATCTAAATAAAATGGAGCACAAGGAGGCTAATTATAGTCAAGACAACGCGGAGCAGCCACTTGAGCGACTTCCAGCTGATTATAGCCAGCCATTAAGCAGACAAAGGCAAAGGGAATCGCCATTATTAATCGACTTGACAAGTCTGAGTGGGGGTACTATCCTATAGTATCCTAGCAAAGTGTAATAGTTAACATAAAACGCCATTTTGTGTAACACGAAACCTGGAATTATGTCAATATTATTAATATTGAATGACGGGTATAATTTATAAAAGTGATTAAGAGGCATGCAATAGAGGGAAAGTTATTACTGAGGAAGGTTATTTGAAGAGAATTTTTATACTTAATAAAAAATAACCTTAGAATAGTTCTAGTATAACAAATTTATAGAAAAGGCTTTAAAAAACCTTTAGTACTCACTTAAAAAAATGTAAATGGTCCCTAAATTCCATAGAATTTATGTTAATATTTTGTTTACTTTCAGTACAGAATATTTAAGTAATATTTAAAATATTTCCTTTAAAAATACCATCTAAAATCTGCAAGCTAAGCTATCTTTCAGCTATAAATATTTACTAAAAAGAGAAATCTTTATTTAAATACATCTCAACATACCCCAGTGAAACATCTTGCTACAGGGTAAAATCAAATATTTGCCTTTCAACCGCCTTTGCCTAAGCACACAACTTTGGTGTTCTGACACTCCCCCCAAACCCTTTGAATTTTTGTGTGAGGTCTGAGGTCTGGGTCCCCATTGGTCTGTCAGTTTCTGAATTGCTTTCAATTCACTTGACGGCACCAGCTAATTACATATTCCATGGCTTTCGCACGAACTAAACACCACAGAAAATTCCATTAATTTGTAATAATAATTCCATGATACAGTGGTCATTAATTATGCGCAAACTGGTTACAGCATGGATGGCCCCCGCCTCGTCACACTTTTTAATTAAATGTGGCAGTCGAAAAATATGTTGGGCCGCCAACGGGGCGCATACGCAATGTCTAGTTAGTAAGTCACTAGTTTTTTTTTCGACCGTCTGCTCTCTGGCGAATAATTAAATAACCAGCCAACCAGTAGAGAGAGAGAGAGAGGGAGGGGAGGATAGTGACTGTGCACGTATTTCGCGCATAAATGCATCACTGAAATTTGTATTTATTGCATTTTGCGAATACCGACACACCCGAGGTCCTTTGGGGACAACAGACAGAGAGAGAGAGAGAGAAGCGCGCAGGACACGTCGCTTAAAAGCAATTTATTTTCCCCATATGAGGGGGTCAGCTGCCGGCAGCCACACCAGGCCAACAGAGCGTGGCTTAAACGTTTTCCCACCATTCCAGGACATTTTTTACACAACCAAAGTGAGAGGTGGGTTTTTTGTTTTTTTTTTTAATAAAACTAAAAACCACAGAGGGCTCTCCCAGGACGCATTTCGAAATTGCACTTTTGGCCTGCAATCTCCATATTGAAATCATGTCTTCGCATCGCAGACATTCCACATGTTTTTCATGTATTGCTACGACATTTGTTCCGAGATTTTCCCCAAATTCAATGATGATGCATTGAGAAAATACTTCCCGCTCATTTGCATTTTACAGCAAAACAGCAAAACACTGCAAGTGCAGAAACATGGCTGTCAAAGCCGGAAGTGTTGTGCCTTGTGCCTTCGTAAATTTGCGCCATTTTCTGTTGGCCTTGCATCGGGAATCAGCTCTCAGTTGAGCCTTGGCCGGCGGCCATCATTAGGACTGGGATTTCGAGTATGGAGAGCCAGTGGAAATCCAGCTGGAGAGCAAATTTGTGCATAGAATTGGTTCCGGAAAGGCTACCATTGCAAATTGTGTTAGGGCCTGGAGTTGGCAACGGGCTAGTTGAAAATGTAAATCGAATTTCCCATTCGATTCGATTGGAATTCCATTTTTCAGGCGTGACCAAGAGCACGTATGTAATGGAGTTGAGCTTCCTACACTTAGCAAAGGCGAAAGGAAAATTGAAATATAATCAATTATTACTCAGAATGGTAATTTTGAAATGAAAGCGAATAGTTTATATCAATTTAAAGAATAACTTATACTGTATGTTAGGAAAAAATACTCCAAAAAAGGGAAACAAGAAAATAAAAGACTTAAGGAATGAAAGTTAGAACTTCTAATTAATATTTTAAATGTTTTATAGCGACTATTCATAAAAGAAGCATAGTAAAAATAATTATTTTCTTAAATAAAGAATGATCTAAAAATAAAGAAATGATCTCAAATAATAATAATTCAAGTACGCAATCTTCTTTTTTTATACAAAATTATATTAAAAATCCTTTCCATCCTCCCAAATCACTTTATTAAATCAGTCTTATAAGAGCAAAGGGTTTTTTATTACCCCTTCCTGAATTTTTTATGGCCAGGCGCAGGGAAACCCATCAGTTAAAGCTTCAGCCCGACCAACAGAAAATCTGCTTGGCATACAATAAAGTTAATTTCCCCGTCATTCCGCCTTAGGGCAGCTTTAAAAACTAATTGCGTTACAGGCCCACACGCAGCTTAATTTTTTGCTTTCCCTCTCGAAACCGAAAATCCGGCACAGTGGGGTTGTGGCTGCGATGGATGGAGGTGGCACAGTGGAATGGGTAGAGTGGGTACTTAACCGCAAATTCCCAGCGGGCGATGGGCTTTGGCTTGTTCAACATTTATCAGTGAGCATCGCCAGCGATATCGACAGTTGCTAATGATGTCCTAATTTCAGGATGTCACAGTGCATGCGTAGATAAAAAGCAAATGGCCGGGAGACAACGAATCCGAAGGCGAGTCAATCGATGGACACTGGCGGTAATAAATGACCTTCCTGGCCAAGAGACTAAAGGAAGACAGCAGCAGACAGAACGAAAAAAAAATGAAATGAGAAAAATTGTGGGTGGTTTGGGCCTGCATATGGACAGTTATTAATGGGCCCGGCCAAAAGTGCGATTCATTCATTTTGCTACTTTTTTTTTTGTGTTCTTCTCCTCCGAGAGATGTCCCTCCATTGTCACTAGGTGCGACACACACACTTGAGGCTGCATTAAAGGTTAATCATACGCCCCATGGCCACCGTCGCTGCTTAACGGCAGTAAAAATGCTAATCCCCAGGAAAATCGACTTGACGGAGCCAATGGCAATGACAATGACGAAGACGACGACAGGGACAGTGACTGTGACAGTGACTGTGACTGTGACTGTGACTGTGATGATGATGATGAGCGTGGGCTTGAACCAGATTCAGTTTCAGATTCTGTTTCAGATTCAGCGTCCTTCATCATTAGCAACGTACATCACGTCTGCATGTGAATTGCTTGGCAGCGGTTTAACGCTAATCGCATACAAATACACACGAGACAGCAGACAGGACCACTTCTCAGACCCTCCCAAAACGTAGGTATCCCCAAGGGAAGGATGGAGAAAAACTAGGGGATTGGCCGACTTCTTCCTGATTTGAATAACACGCCTCAGGGATTACCGGAGAAACACACGATACACCACACGTAGACAAAAAAGCACAGCCTAAATGGTTCAGATAACTGCTGTATTTTATGCAAGAAATAACAGCCTTCAGAGGCATTAAAAAAAGAAATGTATGCATTTCCTACTAAAGATAATATTGCCTTAACAAGATACAAGAAAATCAAACCTTAATTCTTTTAAATATTATAAAGATTTGTAGCATCTCTTATGTAGTTTCCCACTTAATTTTCTTCGACTTTTCCCCCATGTGCCATGGCTGTAATTTCGATGTTAATTTCCCCGCCGTTGGCTTTAGACCAAAGCTATGCTCACGGCTAATTCGTCTTGACCCTGGCCAAGTCCCAGCTTGGCCCCGCTTTCCTGCAAGCTGCAGGCGCCCACCATTCGGTCGGGCGGGCGTTCTACGTCCTCTAAACGAAGTGTGGACAATAAAACATGTGACTCACTTGAGTTATGTGCCACATTAACTTGCCCGAGTCTTAAGTGGCTTTTAACCTTATTTCGTTTCCGTTCCTCCAGCGAGTACTTTTTCTTGGCGGTCGCTGCAGCAGCTACTTGTGAAAATTTCCCAATGCAAGTTGCCATCTTTAGCGGGGACTTTGGAATACTCTATACTCTGCTTGAATGGCTGGTATATTTAAGCCAAGTGTGGCTCACATTAGGCCAAGAATCCGTTCTCACCTCACTGGAGCAAGGCCGAATTGGATGAGTTTCTGCTGCAATTCTCCCTCTTTGGCTAAGTGCCTGCCAGGAAAATGCGCTAATGTCGGTTAGTTTGAGCACATATACCATGGATGTGTGTACCATATATGGGTTTCAGTGCACACAAACAGTTGTGGGAAAAATAATAGCACTTAAGGATTTCTAAAGAATTAAATTTGGAGCTTGGAAAGTTTGATAGTGGCACTGAGTCCTATATAATTTAAGTAGACTTCAATTAGGCAATAACTTTTTATTGATAATCATAATACTAATTATTATTATTATAAAATTTTTAACCACAATTGTCTGTCCTCCCCCGTTGCATATTCCACTATCCCATCCCATCCCATCCCAGGCAGACACAACTTTTGTGGTGCACGTCAGAACCAGCTGTCTGCTGATTTTCCAAGTTAAAGACATTAAACGGAAACCGCAATTAAATGCGGGCAAGCTCATCGTTCAGTTCCTTAAAGATTTCATTAGAAATTCCAACTCAAACCACACGAAAGTCAGGCTGGAATTAGCTGATTGATTATGGATTTTACGCACTTTGCGGTCTGGCATTTGCCACGCGACTTAAAGTTTCAGCTGCCAAAAGTCAACAAGTAGTTCATAATAAAGCAATTTAATGCTTGGCCATAAAAAGCGAGAGTCATGTGAGAAGGACCTGTGGGAATTCGGGGACTCGGCATACGAGGGGGCAACGAGAGTTAGAGAGCGTGTCAGTGGCGCGTAAATTCCACGCTTTGAGCATTCCGAGTGAGGATATTTCTCCCTTTTTTTTCCACTTTTCTCTCGGTCTGTTGAGGCTCTGCCACGTGGGCGGAGACTGGCCCAGCGATTGGCATATTAAATAATAATATTTACACGCGAGAGCTTCCAAACCAAAGCAGTGGCCTGACCGGGGATATTTACACCAGTGATGGCAGTTTTGGGGTTTATTTTGGGTTGAAAAATAATTTTGTTTCATTTAAAAAAAAATTTAAAGAGCTTAAAATAATTTAAAGAATTTTTAAAATGTTAAAAAATAATGAATTTTAATTTATTTTCACCATCTAAGCTTTTATAAAATGTTTTTCTCTCAAAAATATTATGAAAATAACCCCAATTCAAATAAAGATTTGTTTAAAGTGACTAAAAATTAGTTAAAAGGTTTAAAACATTATTTTGATATAAATAAAGCTATTATATACATTTTATTATTATGCATTTTATTATATTCAATACTTAAAAACTTGATAAAAATATTTAAACATAATTCCATGGCTTATGATTCCTTTCAAATTCTTAAAAAAAATCTATCTTCCCTTCGTCAGCACTGCTGTAAACTAAATATATATAAAAGCTATATATTTCTGCTTTCGATTTGATGGCCGGGCCTGAAAAGGCAATGCGCGTGAAACTTAAACCAACAATGACGGCCAATGGCGCGGGGCGAGAATGAAAACAAAAACACTTGAACGAACTACCGGGGCGGGGCGTTGGCCTAAGCTACTTAGCCGCGAAATGTTTTCATATTTCTTTGGCGGCTCTCCTCGCCGTTTGGCCAGATTAAGCCACTTAGTTTTGGCCGCCTTTGGTTGTCGTTGTCACGGCGTAAACAATATTTAAATGAGTTTAAAAGGGCGACCAGCATCCCAGCGGGAGGACAGGACGATGACGATGACGATCAGGGTAAACTTGGACGGCGGCTGGGGCGGAAATTGAATTTGTAATGAAAGTGATGAGAGGATGCTACTAAGTGTCGTCTTGCATTAGCCGGGCCAGCGCCACAGCCACGTGGCGTATACGCAATACGCCAAAGGAAGCCAGGCCAGGCAGGAGGATAGATGGCTGTAATAAGGCCATAAATCGCTCGCGTGTGTTCGTAATTAATTTTTACAGCACGAATTAATTGACGCTTATGCTGCCGCAAATGTGCGAAATTTAATGGCAAACTTTTTTACTGTGTGTTAATGAAAAATTGCATTAGAAGGGGCGGCGCTACAAAGAAAAAAATCCTGAAACCGAAACGTGCCTAAATCCAATGGACAAATTTCGTTTTCTTCGCACACGCACATTAACTTTTTCAATTAAGTTGTCGATCAAAAGGCGCTCGCAAAACGCAGACAGAACTGAGAGCACTGAGAGACAGACACAACACAGCATCACCCACAGACACACACACACACACTCTCACGCACATTTAAATCAATAAAAATCAATCATACGCAGTGTTGGGCGGCAGGTAAAACGTGCGGGATAATTTAATTTACGGCACAAAATGTTGCCTTGCTGGCACAATAAAAATGATAGACATTTGTGTTGACTTTATGAAATTAAATCGCTTGGCGATGGAGCAGATAGTCTGTGGATGATGCTAAAGAAGCTTCCAAGGAAGCCAAAATTCTGTAAAATAAGCTGCAATCTTCAGTTCCACTTCACTGGCCATCATTTAAGGTCTTTAAGGAGCTGTATTGGAGCCATAAAATTTATGCATGCACTTGGCATAAATCTTGGTCTTGAGTTTCGGAGCAACTCTCATCCTCACCGCATTTGCCATATTTCATGGAATAATAAATTGCAAGGCGAAAATCAATTTCCATTTCGTTGTGTAATATGCAGAAATCGCCTTGGAAGGATGCTGCTGGCTTCTTTTCGTGTTCCGGTTTCCTATGCAATGTCCGCTGCCAGTTCAGGAAATTAAAACTCAGCACACACAATAAAATACGTATCCGAGGATGTGTATGAGGAATTGCAAAATTAAATAGAAGAGGGAATAAAATGCAACTCAATCAGGTGACGAGTGCAAATATTTCTCACATTTCTGCGACAGCTGTCGACACATTTCACAATCCTACAACATCTGCTGCTGCGAAGGTTTTTCCCTTCGGCTGCTGCAGCTCGCATTTGAAATGAGCAATAATGAAATACCAGGGGCCACCTTCGTCTCACTTTTGCTCACCGGCGATGCCACGTTGCCACGCCCACTTACTCGACAAATCAGAAGTTTTGCGTGAGGGAAAATGGAAAAACTTTCGCACGTACAAAATCTACTTTTCTATTACTTTCTTTTTTTTTTCTTCTCTAGCTTCGCCCTTCGCCGCCTCGATTTTCATGTTCAATTCTGCAACGCTGGCGCTTTTCCCGCTTTCCTAGCCGTTTCTCTTCTTTTTTTTTTTCCTCGGGAATACTTTCACTGCCGGCACGTTGTATTCAATTTGTTTTGGTAACAGCTTGGCACAAGTTCTATTAAATAATAAAGTCGATTTGCACGATGTTCACAAAAAGGGAAAGCAGCGAGCTAGCCAGCCAAAGGCATTTTCTACTTTCCTCTATTATTGTTATTCAATGCAAATTGCGGCCAAGTTTTTGACTTTAAGCTCTTGTTAACTTTTGGTAGGATTTTTTCTGATGAAAAGTTTAATGGTTGATTTTATAGGAAACCAGAAAGAGGGACCAGCTTGTTAGCAGGAAAAACAGGAAGTGCACATAAGCATGTGCAAGATGAACTGCTCTTTTCAAGTAAACTGAAAAGCAAGTGAACCGGAAGTTTGTGAACTGCTTGCACAATTTATTGGCATTCAACCGGATTATTTCTTCTCAAGGGTTTCTCAAGAATTGAGTATTAATAATAGTAAGAATTAAATTGTTTAATAAATTTCAAATACAAATTATGAGTAAGATTTCTTTCCTTATAGACATAAAACTCCAAAACATAACTAATAAGTAATACTTAAACATTACAGAAAAAAGCCTTACAGCTTAGACTTTTAAACATTCAATTAAATAATAACAGAAATTCTTAGAAAAACAAATTTGAATAGAAACCTCACATTTCTATTCAATCTTATTCAACGTTTTCACAAAATAAAAAGAACCAAAAAGCTTAAAATTCCCTTCTCCAAAAATAAAAAGAAAGGGAAACCCAAAAACCCCTTTCCGCACTTTAAGGTCTGACCGAGAATTCTCATTTGAGGGGCTTTATTTTGTCTTCATTGCTTAATTAAAAACATAAATATGAAAGAGCATATAAAGTGACCGCCATATGGGCAGCAGCTTCCACTGGCAGAAAGCTCAAATTCCCCCACCGAAAATGTCCAAACCCGTATATATATTATACACACAGACAGGCAGGCAGGAGGAATGCCAGCCACTCACTCATAAATTCACGAGCACAGAAGCAATTTAATTAAAATTAATGTATTTGCCACTCTCTCTTTCTTTTTTGGAACGCCGTCTCACCACCCTCCGCCAACGAACCTAACCCACCCGCTGGATAAAAAAACCCTTCCCTGCCATTCCATTTTGCGGTTTCGCCTGACTCGATTTTGATGGCTGCTTATTTTTGGCTCGGCATTCAGAAAAAAGGCCATGGTCAGCATGGAGGGACAGTTTCTGGTGCGACAAATTTACGACGATGAAATAACATACAATCTAATTGGAGCAGCTGTCGAGATACTCAGTAAGTAGTTAGTTCCCAGGACACTGTTAAAATATTTCCAAAAATAATAAATAAAATATTAAAAATGCTAACATATTCATTATTTATTTATCATATAAAATATTTATCAAGTAAAATAAGTTCAAATATCTTTAAAGGTCAAATTATGCTTAAGGATTAAGCATTAATTATATTATTAATTTTATCTTTGTATTAAATATTATTTTATTATTATTATATTAAATTATTTCTTTATTTTTCTTGTGTATATTTCCTTTCTGTTCCATTGTTTCTCCTCCTTTTATTGTTCCTGACACAAACCATATGCTTTGACCAAAAGATTATAACCACAACGAACTGCTCACGTGTGTTTGGGCCATTAAAGGACCAGCTCGTTAAATATCTCTCTTTCTTTCTGTCTTCCTAACTACACACACACACACACACACACAGATATACCCGCAGACGACATCCTGGAACTATTTGGCAAGACCTTCTTCGAATTCTGCCAGGACTCCGGCTACGATAAGATCCTGCAAGTGCTGGGAGCCACGCCACGGGATTTCCTGCAGGTACTGCGTTATTTACTCAATACAGCCCTGTAGTTTACTTAATTGAATGCCATTTCACACTCATTTCCCATGCATCTGCGGCCCAATTGCATTTGCCACTTGCCGTCGAAGTCATTTTTCATGCTGCCGCTGCTGCTGCTGCTACTGCTGCTGCTCCCTTTGGCAGTTTCAGTCACAGCCATCGACATCGACATCGACACATCGCCATCATTGATAAGCATTAAGTATTTTGCTTGAGCGCACACACATCGCCCACTCATGGCGGTACCCCATCCCGGGATCCATCCGCCACTTGCCGGTATCCGTTTTCCAGGGATTGTCCTCACAGGACACCCTATCGAAATCACCTCCCAGGGCGCCTTTTGTTGCACTCACATTCGATTTATTTTCAATTTTCCACATTTTTCACCGCAAATGCTTCTCTCGAATCCTTTGTCATAATGAAAAATGAAATTGAATTTTTTCGTCTGCACCGCAGCAACATCAACAAAACAACAAAACCGCACAGAGAAAAATCAACAATGAGTAGGTGCCATCAATTTGGTTAAGCAATTTAAGGGCCATAGTAGAGAGCTTTTTTTAGCACATTTTGGAAATGTTTTCCAGCGTTTATATTAAAATAATTTGCTTGTAATTTTAAGTCAAGGCTTAAAATTGGTAAATAGGAAAATATAGGACATTTTTTAAGACTTTCCCTCACTTTCAATGTTTTTATTTCTATGAAAAATATATTTTTAAAGTGCTTTTAGGGAAAAAGATAAATATCACTTAAATAAATCCATATTTGTTATGAAATAATCACAAAAATGTTAAGTGATTTAAATATATTTAATTAATTCGATTTTAACACGTCAGACACTATCATACTTGACTAGAGTTGATGATTATTGGTGATTAAATATAAAAAACATGAGTGGATAGGCACTTGATTAAATCATAATTTATATTATACATTTGAACAATTTAAAAGGATTTCGTATATTAAATTAAATTCTACTTTCTTTCTCTCTTCTATTCAGAACCTGGATGCCCTGCACGACCACTTGGGCACCCTATATCCGGGTATGCGGGCTCCTTCCTTCCGGTGCACGGAGAAGGATGGCGAGCTGCTGTTGCATTACTACTCAGAACGGCCTGGCCTTGAGCACATCGTCATCGGCATAGTCAAGGTGAGACGGAAATATTACACTTGAAAAAAGAATAAATTCCCAATGGATTTTAAGGGGTCATAAAATATATAAACACTTTTTTTAAGAAAAATCTTCAATATTTTATAGAAATGATTTTTTTTTAAGACAGGTCAAAAAGTGATTTACTAAAGTGTCCCTCCGTGCTTGCTTTAAATATATATATTTCCATTTCGTGAATCCGAGACCCATTGACACCATATCTCCCTCACAGGCCGTTGCATCCAAGCTGCATGGCGTCGAGGTGGAAATCGACATTGTGAAGCGCAAGGGCGAGCCCATCGACGAGGCCGAGAAGGAAAGAGCCATCGCCCGGGAGCAACAGCAATTGGAGGCTGATGCAACGGCGTTGGCGACGGGCATGGGCACAGGAGCTGCCACGGTTGTCCTGGCACCTTCTTCGCAGGATGCCGAGCGAAACAATAATCACAACGGCAGCAACAATAATGGCCTGGCCAACAACGGCAACGTCAACGTGAACAACAACAACGATGGCCAGCAGATAGCCAGCGAGACAGGTAAATGAAATGGCCGCCACAACAGAAAAAATAATACAAAACAAGAAAGGAAAGCTAACTTCGGGCGGAGCCGAAGTTTATATACCCTTGCAGAATATTCTGTAAATTATATTTTCCAAATTGAATCATATGATGCATTCTTTACACCTATACTTCCTTTGAATTTGACATATCTACCCTTTTTCGTCTGGACTTTTTTATAATGCTGGGATTACATTACAACTAGTTCATACTAAAAAAATATATATATCGACGCTCATAAAAAAACCGATTAATCAGATATATGGCAGCTACAGGATATAGTGGACCGATCCTTATTCAATTTGGTAGGTCGGAGCAACTGACCAAATATATAATATGTACGAAGTTTTTCTTTTCTATCTTCAAAAACACAAAAGATGGGCAATTTTCGATTTTTCAGTTATATTATTATATCTATAGCTATATCTTATAGTCGGCCGATCCTGATAAAATTTGGTTTGTCGTAGTATTTTGCCAAAAATAGCATTCTTACTTAAT